>JAOVYW010043276.1:18255-41997 GCA_025775045.1 Hiodon tergisus
AAAACTCAATGGATACAAAAAGGAAGGAAATATGCTAATAGGGAGCACGAGATAGTAAAAAACATTGAGGTAAATCAATTCAAATGATGATGTTGTTCATCAGGGTTTTTAGGTAAAATTAGGTAACAAATATTTGCTACAGCAGTATTTGTTGCGACAGCAAGCTCATTAAATTGTTGTTATGTTTGTGTGTGACTACCATATGTTAATAAATATCATAAATACAGAGAGATTTTTTTTTCCTCTTCGCCTCATGTTATTGTTAGCCATATCCTGTTTTTTCCATGGAAAAAGGTTAGAAGGCGTTGGTCAGTTTTGTAGAAAACTAAAGTTTTCAAATAAATTAAATTTTCATATTGAAAACTGCTTTAAAGCTGGGATTCATCAAAAGGTGTCAGTTACGGATTCATCAAACGTTCCAGTTACAGAAGCAAGACAGGTTGTCATTTTCATGGTAAATGTGGTGAAGTCAGTTGGAGTAATTCATACAATGACTACACAAATGAAATTACAATTCTACAATGACACATCAAGGAAAGGTGTTGTTCATTCACTCTGTCACTCTCTCTCTCTCTCTCTCTGTCACTCTCTCTCTCTCTCTCTCTCTCTCTCTGTCACTCTCTCTCTCTCTCTCTCTCTCTCTCTCTCTGTCACTCTCTCTCTCTCGGCAGGCTGCCATTTGTATTCCATCAACACTCACCACGCCGTGGAGCTGCGCATCGTGGCCGCCATTCGCAACAAGCTGCTCCTCATCACCAGGAAGCAGCCACGCCAAGAATGCCCGGGCACTCACTCGCCAGTGGAGGAGTTTCAGTACATTCGGGTAGCAGCCGGCACCTCCCCCACTTTGCACCTTGTGCCTCCCAAGGGCTCCCTTCCAGAGCCTTAGTCTGCGGTCCTCTCATAACAGCTGATACACATCCCCTCCAGACTGAGCAATGGTTGGAGACAAGTTTGCCCTCTACTGTGACAGAGCTGTGTGTGGTTGAATACTTCCCTGCCTGCATTCCACTTCGTAATAAGGGAAATCTGGTGTAATAACACTGAGATGAAAAAATGTATTAAAGGAACATAAATCTCTGACACAGTTGTATAACACGCAGTTAAACATGTTTCTCTTCTTTCAATGGCTCTCACAAGTGCCAGCATCACAGCATCTGCTCTGGTCCAATCTTCGCTGCAGGAGATCTGCCTGTGCGACCCTCCTGTCGTCATGACGCTGGTGGACGGCCCCACTGGTGAGAATGACAACATGATCTGTGTGGCCTACAGACACCAGTATGATCTCATCAACGAGAGCACCGGCGATGCCTACCGTCTCCACCACGCTGAGGCGAATAGGGTGAGTCGACCTTCCGCTGCCACTGGTGCTGAGCCGGCTTGTGGTCCGCCAACTACGCCCAGGTAAACACCCGACGTGGGCATGGGTCCTGTCACCTTGCTACACGCAAACATTACCACTTGCAGGGAACATGCACATGGTGCACTCCAACAGGATGAGCGATGGCATTTTAACCCACTGCATTTTTCACTGCCCAGTTGACATTTGCCCTAGCATGTAGCATGTAGAGAATGGATGCTCTGCAGGGGACTGCAGTAGCTCAGAAGAAGGGCAATCTAAAATACACATGAAAACTGCATTATACCACAGTATTCCAGGTGATGAGTTACAGTATGCTACTCTTGTTGAACCTTTGTGCTTTATTCGCAGGTCAACTTTGTGGCCGCCATTGACATGTACGAGGATGGGGATGCGGGCATTTTGTTGTGCTACAACTGTAAGTACTGAAGGATGCAGTTTTCATCCCATTATGGCAGCCACGTACTGAAGATGGCGTCATTATGAACTAACTAGAAATAACTGCATAAGCAGAGGGCTGATTTTTTTGTGGAAAAATACTAGAGATTTTGTTTGTTTTAAGTCACAATGCTGATGAGGATACACAAGGGTTGCCACAGTCAGTAAATCCCTCATACAATAAAATAGTGGGGTGTTAATGAGGGATGATGATAAAGAAAATAATATGGTAGCTAGCAATTCATTTCATGCATATAGGTTTTATTAAACACCATTCTCATTTCCGCGCACGCGCACACACACACACACACACACACACACACACACACACACACACATGCACACTGAGGCAGGTACAATTGGGAGTCAATCTACAGTTATATATTCAAGGTAATAGCCTCTCATTTATCATTAATTTAAATATCAATGACCACATATGCCTTTGTAAAATATCATTAAATTAGCACAAGGGACCAAGTTTTACATGTCTGAATATGGACATATATCCAAATGGGCTTGTTTTGTGCCGTAGATATCTGCCACTACAAGAAAGTGTGTCCATTCAGTGGATGTACACCCCCCATGATGCAGTTCAGCTCCTCAGATTTTCACTTCACCTGGAACCAGATGCCCAACGCCATTGGTATGCAACTATGCTGATGTAACCTGTCCCAGCCTGCTTCCATTCAGGTGACCAGGCAGATTACTGGACAGTTTGTGAAATGAGAACTGAAGATATTCTTTTTTCTTAAACGAAATGCCTAAAAAAAAATATGTTTCTTACGTGAGGATTCAGCAGTAAGGAGGTTATCAGCGGTGGGAGTTGTTTTTCAGACTGTCTATACAATTTTTGTGTTATTAAAATGTACAGGATGTATTTAAATCACATTTAAGGCCAAAGTTCTTGTCTTGTTTTAAGGTAAACTGCAAGACAAGGCCGCTTCACACGCGTCTGTGAAAACCACTACATTTCTGTGTGTTTGCGTGCTCTAGTTTGTGCCTTTCCCTACATCCTGGCTTTCACCACGGACTCCATCGAGATTCGGCTGGTGGTGAACGGGAACCTGGTGTACACTGCAGTGGTCCCGGAGCTGCAGCTGGTCTCGTCCAGGGTCAGAGACATCATTTATCACTGTAGCGTACATTACTGCAGGACCATGTTGTTGTTGGCCACATTAACCTGACTGTATTGCTGCAGGTCAGATGTTAAAATAGGTCACACACAGTCTGACTGTATTACTACAGGACTCTCATTGTAGGTCACGCCAGCCTGACTGTATTACAGCAAGACAGACGTTGATATAGGCCACATCAGCCTAATTGTATTTCCGCAGGAAAGACGTTGTTGTAGGGCACGCCAGCCTGACTGTTTTTCTGCAGGACAGATGTTGTTGTGGGCCACAACCGCCAGACTGTATTTCTGCAGGAAGGACGTTGTTGTAGGCCACACCAGCCTGACTTCATTACTGCTGGATTTTTATTGTAGGCCACACCAGGCTGACTGTAGTACTGTGGGCGACCAGTGACTGCCTTGCTTTGCTTTTACAGTCAGACATCTACTTTGCCTCCTCGGCCCCAGTAAATGCAGTCTCCAACAACAACTCAAGGGATAACAGTTCACACAGCTCCCCACAGACGCCAACCGCTCAAGAAATGCCGGTCTTCCCTTCGCCACAATCAGACAGTAAGGCCTATCTATTTTGAGTTGAAGATTGTGGGATTGCAAGTCGAAGTACATTTTGGATAAGCACATACAACAGCATTATAAAAATATCTATTGCTCAAAAGAAAATTCCCCAAAGGTTCCTGACTCATAATTGCACCTCTGAGCCAGCCTAGATTCCCTTACAACCCTTAACTCTGGCTATTCATTGGCTGAGCGATCTGCCGTCTGTCACTGTCTTTTTCTCTTACTTTGGCATAATTAAACAAAAAACGCACTTTACATGTGGTTATGCCTTTCTCTGTATTTATTTAACTTGACGCAGGCCAGCAGAGGTTGCCCTTAGAAGAGTCCTATTCTGTCCTCTGCTCCTTCTAAATGTCAACCACAGTGGAATAACTTGACTGAGCTCAATGCATGACTAGGAAATGGTTTGGTCTATCTGGTTAAATTAAAGGCTTCTGGGGGAAAAATCATTTCAAGCGACGGTGGAGAATTTCATAACCATAAAGTATGAAAGTGCCAGATCATCATCACATAGTATAATTTATTAGAAAGGTTACTGCTTGTTTAAAGAAGTGAGTGCATGGAAAAAATCTAATGATTGATTTATATGAACATGGACTCATTTTTATTTATTTCTTCCATAGCCGTAAAATAAAACACGTTTCATGTGGTCTGATTAAAATGACTTCATGGTAGATCTCTTTTTAGGATTCATCGCGTGGTTCAATATTTGGCTGCGGGGTTTTTCTTCTCCATATTGAACAACACGCATTTAGTGTCTACCCAGAAGAACAGTCTGGTGTTACAGCTTCTGTCAGCTGCACCGACAAGCTTTTTATTGAATGCATTTCTAGGGGTGCCTTTATCAGCATTTTATACATTCAGTAGCACAAGTAACCAGAATTTTCTGTACAACCTGAAAATAATAAAGTCTGCTTAATTTTTTCCCCCTTGGCTTCCACTCCTGTGTTTCATGCATTCCATGACCTAACAGCTTTTCTTTAAGCATAAGGGGAGTATACACTCCTGAACCCTTGGTTTGTGCTAACCAGAGGTCCTGTTTGCATGGTGTCTGCACCCTTGGTCAAAAACTTAACTACTTGATTGTGTTTCTTTGCCAATTTATGGGAAAAAAATAATTTTCTCAGTCTCAACCCTAACCTTTATGATAGCTTTAAGCGGTCTCTTTTAAAGCCTTTTTTAATTACAAGAACTTGAGTGTGATCCTTGCAACCAAACAACACTGAGATGCACAAATTAGCTGTGTCCTGGCTGTGGTTGTGGCCCCACAGGCTTCCTGTCCGTCTAGGCCAGCCTGGTCGTGTCCCCAGGGTTGCCTGAGTGCAGGTCTGCAGGCTGCCTGAGGGTAGGTCTCCAGGTTCCAGGTGTTTAGACTTTTTTGTTCGTTGCTTTTTTTTTAAGACAAGGGGATGACAGTACCTCAAGGTTTCAACCTATACTGGCGCTGCCCTCCGGCAACTTCTCGCTCATGAGTTGGGGTTAGTTTGCCACAACCTTTGAAGCGTTTGCAAATAGCAACAGACATGGAACTAAGCATCATAAAGAGTCTCTCGTTTGTGAGGCTTCCGTTTACTGTGGTCCAGCCTAAAGGCCACATGTACACATTTAAAATAACACAGGTCAGATTTGGCTTGCTATGATTTGAATCGAGGTATCAAATTAGCCTCAGAAGAGTGGACCACTCAGAAAATACGGCAGTCTTTTGTGACCTGGAGTGCCTGTCTAAATGTATGTATTAAATGTTTGATCACTTTCTTTATACCGTTTTATAAATTACGCTTCTTTCTTTCTCCTTCATAAATTTTTCTCAAGTACCAGACTCTATTAGGATACCCTATGGAGCCAAGCTTTCCCTGTACATGTCAAAAGAAGCTGAAGGTACTTCTGGAGTATCTGGGCAGCAGACTTCTGCTGTCTACTGGCACGCACTGTTGACCCACTAACATGCATGCTTTTCCAGGAAGTCACTGGTTGCATTCCCAAAACAAACCTCGTGAAGCGTGAGACAACGGCAAAATAATCTGGAATTTCTTTCTTCCCTCCATTTTTAAACCATCAGAGGCTTAAAAGCCATTTGTTCGTGCTTTACCCATCTCCTATATGGAATGTGATTTCTATTAAGTTGTTTTAGCATCTCTCGGATGATAGGATGATGCTCCTTTGACTACAGCCGTGTAATCCATGTGGGGCTTTTATTTTTTAATGCAAAGCCTTTGCCCCCACTTTTTTATGGTGGTAGAGCTGAAACATGCCAGTTTGGCTAGAACAGAGCAAGACGGAGGAGCGTACAGCACTCCATGACCTGCCACCTGCCATCGCCCTGTGGGCAGCACGTCCCAACACGTCCCAACAGGGTGCGCCAGAGGACTTTCTACACCTCAATCCTGTCACTCACACAGCTGTCATTATATCATTAGATTTATATTCTGAATACATTTATTGAGAAAATTAAAACTGTAGTTGACCATATTGAAAATAATAAACTTTTTTTTTATTATCTCAGTGCGATCATGTATTTGGAATATAAATCTGGATTGTATGCATGTGCGTTGGTTCGACATTTAGTCTTACTCACTAATAGGAGTGTGCGTACTTTGGCCTGTTTCTATGAGGGACACAGTAAACCTTGATGACCAGTGCCGGTCTCTGAAAGGGAATTACTTTTCCTTCAAAGTTTATAAAAGATAGGTAAGCTTAAATAAGCTTAAAGAACAAAAAAATATAATTTTCCAAATGAATAAATTCTGGATCAGTGTTTCCTTGCAAGATATTTTACCTTCATCCTCTGCTGATGCACGTTGGACAAATACTCATATGGGTTTTAACAGGCCAAACTTCTGTTTCTGCCACGTGCATGTTCCTCAACCGTCGGCTGACGAAGGTGGTTCACAAACCATTTGGATGGTACTCACTTCTTATCACACTCGTTCTACTTGATAATTGAACAGCTAGTTGGAACACAAAAATATGGAACACATACATTTAAATGTATTGGAGTATACACCACTTCTTTCTGGTTTGTTCTCCACCATCTGTACAGCCATGTTTTTCTTTTTTATTCTTCGGCAATGGTCATTTATATACCACCTGGCGTATTCATACGCCTGGACCATTTGCCTATTGATTCTGGTGTCCTCTTACCACTCTCTCAATTTTGAAGGTGAGGTGCCGTTGAAACACCTTTTCAAGATCCCCCTCAGCAACCTGGTGGGGCGCGGCATTGAGCGCCCCCTCAAGTCGCCGCTCCTCACCAAGGTGGCAAACCCGCCCTCATTCGGTGCGGCCGCGCCAACCTCCCTCCCGGTCCCCGTCGCCCACTCCCTCTCCGTCTCTCGCATGGAGATCAAGGAGATCGCCTGCCGAACACGGAAGGAGCTCCTGGGTGAGGGCACTGCTGACACGAGTCCGCCCCTGTGATGCCAGTGCGTGGCACTAAGTCACAAGGCACAGTCATGGCAATTCGCTGCGATCATCACTCCTCTGTTTATTCTTCACCTCCAGGCCTGACACACGAACCCTGCGTTAAGCCAGAGAATGAAGCCAGACAGAGACGAGCGAACAAGAAGCCAGTGGAGGAGGAGCCAACAACGGGGGCTGGGAAAACCACCAACACGGACAGGTGAGAGGATACACGGATATTTAGTGGTCAGACAAGGTAGACAATGTAAGAACGGTGACTGGTACACTGCACCTCACACAGAAAATAGCTGATCAATCAGATGAGCAATTATAATTTGGATTGAGAAATTACAAACATAAGCCTAGTACATGTCACAATGGCAAACCGAAGTCCTGCAAGAAGTAAACAACCCTAGTGGTAACAAGAAAACAAAAACTTTGAAGCAGGCAACAACTTCCCAAACAACTAGGAGACTTACAGGACCAACAAAACAATATCAATTTGATTTAAACAACAATAAAAAGGCTAATGGTACAGGTACAGCATTACTAGTACCATAAAAACAATTTGCATATGCAGTAATGCGGTAATTCATCCCTAGAAGTTGCAGTTTTTCACATTATTATCCATTGCTTATCAGACGCTTTTATTAAAAGCCACCAATACAGCAGGGCATGTACTGAAGCAATAAAATACATTTACTCCAGGATACAACGACTGGGGTGGGACTTGAACCACCAACCTTTTAGTTACTAGCCACCAACAGGCCCCCCCTGTTGCTCACATCCATTATGTTCCCAGCAGGAGGGGATCGCAGGCCGGGGCCACAGATTTGGACACCCAGCTGCTGGTCCCATCCAGCCCAGAGATGGAGACAGAGCAGGCCGAAGGCCAGGAGGAAAGCTCATCACCCATCCGCCTTTTCACCCTCGCCACGTCTTTCGAGGAAGAAATCCTTGACTTGAAATGAAGACAATACAGAGAGTGTTTCTCTCCTGTTTTTTCATTTAAGAAACATGTTTTATTACTTTTGTTTCACCTGATTCAGTCAAACTCAGTTTAACAGAAGTATTTGCAAGGTCACAGTGCGTTTTACATATTTATTGGATTACATGTTTTTTGTTTTTTATTATTATTATTATTGTTGTTGTTATTTTGCTGTTGTTAAGGTGTTGGCTGTTGGTCTGGGAATGCCTGTGTATGTTTTTTTAGAATGTTCGAGTTGATCATTAAATTAGCTTTCTCGATCATGTAGTAGCTGATTGGACAACAGTGTTTTGTCTCCGGCCGCCCTCTGCCAACTCTGTTTTCACGCTTTACCACAGAGCATGCTTGTGGGAAGGTCTGGAGCTGCAGCCTTCGCCTATAATTTCTCCTGGACTGAATCTAACATTGCACCGTAGATCTTCATAGGTTGTGCTAGCGCTTTGTTGTTGTGGCACATTCACTTTTAGAATAGCAGGGGCTTTTCTGGCCACAAGACTCTATTGCATCAAACATGACAACATTACCAATGTTGCTAAAGCATCTAGACAAGCCCTAAGATTTCAATGTCAATGTATTGCACTTTCTTTTTGTTCGTTAACTTCAACTTTGGTATGGTATTTACTCAAACAACCGATTTAATTATATAAAAAATGTATAGGTTAGGGCAGGGGTTCCCAAGCTTTTCCATGCCAAGGCCCCCAAATAGCATAAGCTTCTGGCCGGGACCCGTCTTTAAAAACCCGTTGACAATACTACGGAAAATGTTTTTTTTTAAATGTGCTGAGGCCCCCCTGGCGCCCCCTGGCGGCCCCCACGTTGAAAACCAAGGGGTTCGGGAATGAAATGCTGGTTAATTTTGATTCTGGTGATACTGGCTATCGCTATCATAACCCAACCATACCACAGAACATAATGACTAATTACCAATGGAAGTGGGTGCAAAATTTCAAAAGAAATCATAAAACAGTGAGAACCATCAGGTCGTGGGCTTAAAAATTAATTACACGTATTTTTGGGCCAATAAGCAACAGAAAAAGGCATTTGAAGTCTAATAACTTATCAGTTGTTTTAGCAGCAACAGTTTAATATTCAGTTTATTGACTTTCACAAAGTGCGCACCTCTAGTAAATGAGTTTCAGACAAACATAGCTATCTAATTTTGAATTAAGTGCATAAAGTGTTTTTATTTCATATCAATGGAATGTTTATTAAAATAATCACAAAAACTGACAGTAATTAGAGGTTGACTAACTACCTGAACACGAGGGTGAAAGCATAAAGAGATATGCAAGTTTTTTTTGTAGAATAAAACAAAAAAGGTGGAAGAACCTAACTAAGTACAGATCCGTGAAGCCAAGGCTTGTAGGAATCCTAATAAAAGATAACATTTAACATGTAACCAAATTGAACTAAATGCTAAAATTCTGCATATTTCATCCTGGTCTAGGTCATCTGAAACATGGAATAGGGAAGATGCGTAGGCTCTTGGGTTCTGGAAAGTGCCCATAAAACTCAGTGATAATTTTGATACAGGTTTGTTGACAAAATCTTTTGTTCTACATACAAACTTAATTCCAACAAAATAGTTTCAATTCATTTACACTGAAAATCTCCCAAAGTGAATTTACCCAGCAGACATAAGATATAAAATAAACGTGAAATGGTGCCATTGCCCAATATGTTGTTGTTGTTTTTCTGGTGGTGTGACAGGTTAAAACAGGTACAGAGAAAAGAGTGCGAAAGAAAGTTAACTTTATCATAGTCCTTGTAATTAAAAATGACCCCGGTCAACCTATTCAGCAGCAGCCAGGAAGATTAAAAAAAACATTATTTCACCTCCATAAAATGCATCAAGTGTGTCCATATATTGGTATTTTTATCTAGATGATAACTATTTATAACATATAGATTATTACCGTTTATCAAATAAGTGGCTGGTAAGAGCTAATAATTAACAAATGTATTAAAATGCAGATCTAATTAACAGTGGACCAAAACTTAAAGGATTCAAATTAAATAATCATAATACAAAAAACATTAACGTTACTGGAGTAAGAAAGGGGGGGGGGGGGGCATGGTTCTCACACCAACTGTGGCTGCACATTGCAGGTGGTTAACCTTGGCAGATATAGCTATGCAATATGGTTTGGAGAACGATAGGCATTCATTCCTGTGTGGTTGGAACCTAGCTAGGGACTCTGTATACTTACCACTAGATAAATATAACTGTTTTCGTCTTTATTTGCACATGCAGCTGTAACCACCTACGATAAAGCTGTGAGAACGACAATGTAAGAACTCTAGCAGACGCTGTGGTTTGAGATACGTATATTTTTTCCGACCAATAACGCCTTGTGTTGATACATGTATTACTTAGATTTCAGCCCACGAGTAAGCGGTTGTCCGAGAATGGATGATAATTATTTTGCCCGAAATTCGAAAAACAATTCCGCCCAGGCTTTGACTTTTTCAAAACCAATTCGCACCGTGTGATTACCCCCATTAAATTGACTTTTCTATACGCATGTTACAGAGATTATGGTAAGAACTGTCGTTATTGAAACCAAAAGGTTGCTGGTTCAAATCCTATCCCAGATGTTGCGTACGTGAGCAAGGCACTTAACCTGAATCACTTAAACTATCAATCTTAAACTATATACGTAGCCGGACTATGGCGCTCAACTGAAATTATCTTCCGCTGGGCTGGGAGGCCAAGCACTCTGCCTTGTGGTTTGCCGAATATACTCGAAACCTCTGTAGGTGACGACAGGCTTCGCGAGTAGCTTGTCTCAGGTCTTAAAGATACAATACTAGAGTAGGCTGCCTTGTAGAGTGAAACTGTTCACTTGTTAATGTAAAATGAATCACGACTAGATCATAAAATTGTTTAGAACTGGTCAGATTCCAAACAATAAAACGATCGAGTTTTGTTTGTGCAGCAGGTCTATCCAAAGTAATAAAGGCAGCAAACAACAAAAGAAATAGAAACATTTTCTAAATTGAGCAGCTGGGTTTCCGACATTGTCTCGTCTCATTGCATGTCCACCTTCTTGCAATTCGTAACTGTATTCCTTGTTCGTCCGTTTCAGTGTGAATGTCTAAATATCTGTGAGAAATACTGGAATGGATACTGGTTAGCAAGGATCACGGTGTCAGCTAGTTTTCGTTGCAACCTCCATAAAAACAGAATCCCTAGAAAAAATGGTTACTGTAAAAACCCGCAGTGCAGTGGTGTAGCATATTCATAATAATAATACTTTTTTACAGTGTTATTAATGATGTGTATTGAAATACTTAGCCAATGTTTAGTTGGCCCTCAGACAGTGGATTTATATATGAAGCTGAATTTATTTATGTTTATACTATTGCTCTGTTATATTAGAAAGAGATTATTTGAAGAATAACACCAAGTGTCTTAAAATATATCAGATTTCCACTGCTGTTCATGCCAACTTGTTAATGTCTGTACAAATGTAGTCTCAGACAAAACTGCATTATTATAATTAGTGTTATAAATCACTGTTATCAAAGTTGTTTGTTTTATTTGTTGAAATGAAATAAATATTTAATGTGATTTCTTTATTTTTTTAGGCAGGCCCCATACTGACTAAAAAATATCTGTGCAGAGTACAAGTGGAAGCAGTTTAATAAATTATTGATTGATGTTATCAACCAAATGCAACAGACATGGCCCTGAAGGGTATATCTGAGGGTATTTGGTTTATCCCAGGGATTGGCAACACTATTTTATCCTTTTTTGGTGAGTTTGTGATTATAATGAATCAGTCAATGGCAATTTATGTGTGGTAACACCCAAAGTGCCTTAAGGGGGACTAAATCATTGGGTAACACCCAAAGTGCCAACATAGGGACTATAATATTCCTATGTGGGCCATGAGCAAGACTATTTTTATTGCGTTGAATTGTATTCCTGAATCATCAAAGTAGTTGACATTGCATTAAAATAGCGTTGGTTGTTTGTCTGGGGTGTGTTGTTTGAAGTTAAGTTTGAGAGCTGCCAGTTCTCTTGGACCTGAACATTTTTGTAAAAATTGTTGTCTCAACCTAGTCAGTGCCTCTTGCTCATTTTGCACTTTTATGTAGTTATCAGAGATTCAGGATACAAACCCCATCACTAGAAGCCCTAAAGTTTAAGAAACCACATAGTCCTCATCCAGCTTTGTCTCCAGGGTGCTGCAACAATGTTGGAGTCTCTGTGGCTGTATTGTCTCTACAAGAGGCGCTGGGGACGGGGTGTCAAACCAAACTGCTGATTAGTCTTGACAAATGGGGTTGGGACCAATCCACATGTCCTGGGGGTAGGGGAAGTAGTATTGGTGTGCATGTCACAAGGTCACTTCCCGCTTTAATTATAGTGGGAGGCGCCTTAACGCATGAATTTAGTCACGTTCAAGCTAATCCAGAAGGTGGCCAGATTTGGTTTTCTTCATGTCCTATATACAATTTATTCAATTGATTTACAATTTCTCGAGAAGTTCATATTTAATAACATGGCAAGTTACAACTTATGATATATTCCCTAGATGTAAGCTGGCAGACTTCAGCCAAGGAATCCCACACTGTTCTGACTAAATAGCTCATAAACACATATAACTGATAAACAGTCAACCTGTATTAGTGCAAGCAAGCAGAGTGGAGATAACAGTTTGGAATTTGGTCTATAGCATTGCCATTTATGTAGCCAAGGCAGCCTCCACTGTCTGCTGGGAGGAGAAAAGAGAGGGTCTTAATTTTGAGATGTTAGTGGAGGTGGAGGTGAACACATGCATCTGTTCACAGAATAGCTCCCTTAAAGATGCTGTATGGATTGACCTGTTAGCCTTGTAATGGTGCCAGCAATGCCCAGCTAACCAAATCACACTCTTCGAATATGTACTAAGAAATGAACACACATAGGTGGTGGCAGAAAGTGATTTATGATGCACCACCCCCACGGAATCTTTGATAGCTAGTTTCTCTTACCCAGGTATAATGTGCATGCTGTGATTATAACATTTGTCTAATGGGTTAAGACTGGTTATTTTTACTACTTCAGGGCGTTGGGTTTCAGTGGAGGTAATCATAATACACGCATATCTAATAGTAATCCATCGCCTGTGCTTGAGGGCTAGATTGTGTGACAGCAAAATCATAATGTTGAGGATTATAGTACCATAGGTTGGTATGCGTACGGGAATGGGAAAAGGTAGAGCACCAGGGTTGCAGCAAACCTGCGGCCCAGGAAATCTGATCATGAAATACCTCCCGGCTGTTTTTGGGTATTTCATTAAATTGCTGGAGAGCTGTGGAAAGGGGTGAGTGGGGTGTGCTGGGGAGGGGGAACATCTGGATTCAATATGTTCAAGCTTTGATTTTTCTCCTCTTTGTTCCGGAAATAACATTAAACAGTGATTCTCTCTCTCTCTCTCTCTCTCTCTCTCTCTCTCTCTCTCTCTCTCTCTCTCTCTCTCTCTCTTCCCTTTTCTCTGATTAAATTTTTTGGAAGCTACACTAGAGACCATTTTATAGACAAGAACGGGAAACGTTGATTCCAAGAACGTGTACGATAATTCATTGTTCTGGGCTTCACTTGAAACATGTTTCCCAGCACCACTGAATTTGAATTTTACACAAAAGTCTGCTGCTCAAAAGTGGCAGGAAAGATTGAATTTTCTTGTGGGGAAAGTGGGAGACGGGTCTATGTGGGCAAAAATATCTAAAATACACATTCCTAGCTTTAAATTGGCTTCATATTTGCCAGCAATTCTTGTCTCCGTATATAGTCTTTAAATATGTTTTATATATGTTTAACCAAAACCTAAATTACATAAAAGAGACCCAGAGGGAAAAAATACAGTAATAACAGTTTGATTATTTCATGTATGTATTAAAGAAAGTTATTCAATTCCCACTGCCCCAGTGTCTAAAAGTAATCACCCCCTAAAGTAATCACCATTAGCAGCAATAAAAGCAAGCAGTGAAGCGCTTTCTATTATTACGGATTGGTCTATCACACCGCCATGCAGAACAGCTTCAACATTTGAGCATGAACGGCTTCTTGCCATAAAATCTCAATGGGTTTTAGGTCTGGACTTTTGCATTATTGTCCTGCTGTTTGTCTTATCTTACAGAAAGATGGCTTAACAATCTCCTCTAGAATACATGGTACCTGCAATGATAGCAAGATGTCCAGGTCCTGGTATAGCAAAGCATCCTCAAACCATAACCCTACCCCCACCATGCTTGATGGTCGGTATGAGGTTCTTATTATGGAACGCAGTGTTCGGTTTTCAGCATGGTGCAGTCATGAACACTGACCTTACCGAGGTGAGAGGACTGCATATACCCGGATGTTGTTATAGGATTCTTTGTGACTTCCTTGAGGATTTTACACCTTGCTCTAGGAGACATTTTGATAGGACAGCCACTCCTGGGAAGACACTTCTGGCTTGGTATCTCTTTCCAGACTGATATGCATCAACAACTTTTTTCTTAATAGATGTATCTTAATAGATGTATTTTGACCATGACGTGCTGTGCCTCTACAACCCGTGTGCTGATTATTTTGTTCTTATAGTCAGATATATACTGGGCAGAGTCCAGTATCAGGCCTAATTGTTAACCAAAGAACATCAAACAGCCCACCCAAATTACTCTATGAGTTGTTCTTATGTTCAGACCACAGCAGTCCATGGAAGGATGTATGTGCTCATCATTTCCATTACAAAATAATTATTGAAGACCGAAAGAGCACTTTCTGTATTTTAAAAGTGCATCGCGGTCCCGCATATGGCATTCTTGGGAATGCTGAAATAATGGATAAAATTCCTACCGTTGCTGGACGACTTCTCATGCTTAGAAACATGAAAAACTAATAAGTACAATTTTACTGAATGCGACTAGCGGGTTGTCAAAGTTTAGTTTTTAGTTTTTAAAGTCGGGATCGGTCGTCATAACAAGTCTTAGCAGCTATGTTTTTTTGACCAGCAAACGAACCATTTGCAAGGGAGTCCTCTTTCCTGTTAGCATTTGAAGGCTGTGATTTGTCCTATATAATTTCCACCTCGCAGCTGTGCAAGGCATGTTGTTTTGGAACTGAAATTTCATGTCTTCTTACTCTAACTATTGATTATGTATTTCAAGGAAGTACATTTTTGTCATACGTACCTGAAAGTATTTTACATTACTACGTAAGTCATTGTTGTATGCAATTGATTGTTGTGTTCATTTTATGTCCGTTCAGTGCGTTCCAGAGAACTCCTGCTCCTGGAAATAAGCAATGATATTGTACGGTGTGAGCTTTAGATGTTCCTTTGCCTTTCGTTTTCTTTTCTATGGTTCAGGAAAGTGCTAAGAAGAGGACTGGACCAGGACCGCGCGCCCTATTCCAAGTGAAATGGATGGATGGCGGATACTCTAGTATTTTTTATAGTAACAGAAAAAATAAACCGAATTTCCCGTGAATATGATAGTTAACTCATCACGCTAAGGGGTTCTTCTAACGGGCTATCACACGTTACGCAAAACGATATGGCAATCTCTTACATTATCATATTGATTGTCACCAGATTTTAAATATCAGTGGTTGTTGAGCCTTATTTTGGTTTCGTTTTATGGGATTCTATATATGCAAACGCATTATGTCGAGAAAAGCCCGTTGTATTTTTGTCGACTCGAAGAGGAAAACAATTCAATCTCCGTGAAACTGCTTTTCATTAGTGAGGGACCTTGTTAATCCGATGGGGTTTTTTCTGCATTTGGATGAGATTTTTTTAAATCATTTCATTAGAGCCAACTATCTGGGTCTCCGCGGACATTGCGATGGCTTAATGATCGACACCTTTGACACTGGCAAACATTTTCGAGCAGAAACTCGGGCAGACTATTCCTTACAAAGTTTTGTTGAGCAGGGCGTATGCGGGATGGCTGAATCACGCATCCCAGTTCTCCAAAGGATTCCCTCATTTTCATTTGTTGACATGAGTTCCGGAGAGACAAGGTTTTGGGAAAAAATGTAGTAGGGGGGTAGGGGAGGGGAATATTGTATAACATATGGGGGTGTGGAAGTTTTACTTTTTAACCAGAAGCCAGGGAAATATTTTAGAAAGGGGAATGAGTTTATTCGGTTCTGATATATGTCCCCTACTATTTGGAGAGAAAAAAAAGAGTGGGTATTGAATGGAAAGAAAATAGCTAAGCAGTTTGTGACGAAACACTGCGATGGACGCAGGTCATTTTGAGGAAAACCAGCTAGCCCCTGATCAGGTGAATAGGGTGGACTCAATAGACGGCAGCAAAAATAAGAAAAACTTCAGCGTAACCCATCTTCTAGACCTAAAGGAGGTGTCGGTGATTAACGGCATGAAGGACTCAGCTGAGGCAATGACGGTGATCGGAAAAGGACTTACGGAGCAGTCCAGCCTGAGCAGCGGAAGCGAAGCTGCACTGCCTGACAGTAAGTGTTTCTAGTAGCGCGGGAACGGTCCGTTTTGACTGGGGCATGTTATGCCTTGAACTGGAGCATAAATGACTGGATCGTACAGCGCTTTGTGGACACAAGTGAGGAACAACAGTGCATCCAATAAATTAAAAAATATATAGATTAAAATAAGAATATTGAAAATAAATGTTTTGCGTTGTATTTAGTCCCACTGTTCCAGATACTGTAAGAAAAAGTTGGCTAATATTGAATGTCATAAGTCTAAATAAAATCAATAGAGGAACAATAGTATTTTCTGGCCTTTAAGTAATACGCATTCGACAAGGTTCACAATGGAGGTGTTTAATCAGTACACTAGCAGAAAGGAAGGACTAATTTAAAAAGTACATACGTCCACAACGCTACACCCCTTTGACGTCATGTTTTATTTTGATCAGTCATAATAATTTATTATGTCATAGTTTAATACTTATTTCAGTTGAGAAGATTCAAATCTGCATTCAAATCTAAATTTTCATTTAAATCACCCAAAGACCGTTAAAGTAATAATGCATTTAAGTAAAAAGCAGTTGGATATAGTTTTATCAATATATTACAATCAAACTTCAATCAATAAAGTAAACGTTATTTGTTATTGCGCTTTTTTTAACAATATTTAACAATTTATTTTACGTTATTTGTTATTGCGCTTTTTTTAACAATATTTAACAATTTATTTTTCAGCACTTTGCTGAAACTATATCCAACTGCTTTTTACTTAAATGCATTATTACTTTAACGGTCTTTGGGTGATTTAAATGAAAATTTACGGATTGCAGATGGTTTTTTCCAGAGGGAATCAAAATATCTGACTCCAGAGGCACTTAAATAACAGTAAACACGTATAAAATAAAACTGAATAGTGAGGAACAGAGTAGTAGTTTTGAGGGAAACCAACAGAGGGAAACCGACAGTAGAAATTATGATTCCGCTTACTGTGTCCATTTACTACATTTCACTTATTAACTACTCTGTAGCTTGCTGGTGGTTCATTAGCTAATGTTGGACCCTGTTGGTCCCCAGTACGTATATCAGTGAATCATTTAACAGTTTGAACGCTTCTTGAGTATCATTAATCCGAAATACTATGAGCAGTAGTGCCCCATAATTACACATGGAAATTAACAGCATGACATTGTATAAAATTTTATTTTCGTTTGAAATTTTCATGATCAAGTACATGATGTTTAAATGACATTATCAATCAATCACACAAAATTTAGTTAATTTGTGTCTATATAATATCCATAAAATTTTAATTTCTTCAGTTTTTCCATCCCTAATGCAAGGTGCTGGACCCATGCGCTGTTAAATCCTCATCTATTGTTCTGCAATCGACAGCTTGTCCTGTGACCTATGCGATGTATTTTTACAGTGACTTCACTCTTAGTTGCTTAGCAAGTTATTATTTAAAGCGACTTTTAATGTTATCAATATGTACAGCTGGATATTTGCAGCAACAAGTACCTTGCTGAACTGTACAGCCCTTGGAGTTGAACCAGCAACCTTCTGGTTTGAGGAGGGGGATCCTTCATTTCCAAAAAAACAACAACGTATTATTCATATTAAAAAGATTAAAAGTAAAATTAATGGGGAAAAAAACGATTAAAAACGATTGAAAAAAGAATTACGCTAAAAAGAATTCACACTGGCTTCTTGATTTAGTTGGTGCGAAAGCTGCAACTAAGCCTAGATATGGAAGAGTATATAGAGTATAGAGTATATAGTTTGGTTTAATCTACCTCACAAGAAAATGTTCTGCTTACCATAGGCCTGTTAAAAAAGGTCACGCTAAACATAGTTATTACAGTACAACTGTACATATATGTTCAGCAGCCTAATGAGATCCGTCTATATGTAATGCACCACGGGGGACAGGAACAGGGGAACCCATCTGAGGTGCTGAGATGGAAGGTCAGACAGGGGTGGGTCGAGTACTGGCAGGACAGAGCAATCAAGATTGGTCTGGGACAAAAGCAAAGGTCAGGTGATCATGCAAACAGCGTTAAAGGCAT
The DNA here is from genome assembly GCA_025775045.1 of Hiodon tergisus. Taxonomy (NCBI): domain Eukaryota; kingdom Metazoa; phylum Chordata; class Actinopteri; order Hiodontiformes; family Hiodontidae; genus Hiodon; species Hiodon tergisus. The sequence continues at coordinate 36,625 of JAOVYW010043276.1, forward strand.
GCCATGAACACTCAGCAACACCGTAGCAAAACTGACAAGACTTCACAAAGAGTGAGGGTAAGTGAGGGGCTTAAATGTGGAACAGAAAACTAAGTTGGAAGGTGCCGGGCAAATGGGAGCAGAGGGTGATTTAACCAGTGCACATGGACCTCAGGAATGTTAATTGAATGATTAGTGGAAACAAGTTGGGAAAAGTGACTGATAACAACTAGTGAGGAACTCAAGCTGTGTTGTGTACAGTGACACTATACATTTAGAAATATGCAATATATCAATGAGAGAGGAAGCATGGGTCAGAAATAACTGTCCACTGAAGTGTGATCCTAGGTTGCTATAAGCCCTAAACAGAATATGGAACACGATACAATATTACAATATACATCGCATTGATAACAACATAAGGTTAAGCTGTTGTTTTTTCCAAATGACCAATTTTAGAATATATTTGTAACGATTTCATCAGATGTATTATAAATGTGTAAAGAAATGTGTTAAAACTCACCCCCTTCCTTTGGTACATTTTTAAACCTATTTTTTGAACAAATAAAAACAATGCATACAAAACAGTTTGATAAAACATGTCAGTTTTCATCACTTCAGTGACATTTTTAGTTCAATAGAACCAAGGCCTTCATTTTTTCAAATTTTTGTTTTCATATGTGTTTGAAGAAAGTTTTACTACAGACCCTGTGGCATGTATTGTTATTTTTTAAAAATATTTCACCTCGTGGGTGATTTGATTCTGTTTCGGAACTAATATAGGTTTGTTTTTGTAAGTATTTTTGCCTTTATTTTTATGAATATTTTATAGTTAAATAGTCACATTTTGTAGTCAAATTGTCATTTTTGTTCACCCGTAAAGATATCACATATCCGTAATGCTTTACGTTATTCACCTTGCCATATTAGCACCATGCGTTCCACTGCTAGCCAAATGGCCATTTATTTATTTTTTGACAGGGAGTTTATCCAGACTAGAGATAAAGAGATATACAAGAAAAAGAAATGTGTTAGAACAAATCCTGCAGTTGCTGTTTTTAGGCAGAGTGGTCTTAAAGTGTCATGTTATGGTGGAAGTCTCTGGATTTCCCAGCCATTTATGAAGCTGTAACGTCAAGACCACTGATGTACTTAAAAAATACTTGTACAACTCTGCTGGTAAAGTAGAATAATTGCCTGCCCTAGAATACATATTCATTATTATCTACCTGCCACAGGCTTGAAAGCTGACAGAAAGTTGTTTGTATTTTACACTGGCGAGGAACATGTAAGGAAAACCCCCTTTTTAATAGTTTGTTGCGTATAAAATTTTGTCTTGCCTGCATTTACTTAATTTAGAAGCAGTTAAATGTATATTATTCTGAATTTATTGGAATATAATAATATGATGTATAATATTATAATATAAGGAACAAATTTGTACACAAAATATAGCTTTGACACTATTTCTGAAAACATTTTTGTTTTTAAACCTTGTTCTAAAACAAAATGAATCACCTTTTACTACTACTACTACTACTACTACTACTAATAATAATAATAATAATAATAATAAAGAAAAACACATTTTATTAAAGCTGTGTAAGTTTTAATTTGCGGAAAGCAGAAGAATTATTGCACAATTGCTGTTTCAAGAAAGAAATGCACTAGATCAAAATGTAATGTATTCATCTGATGCTTGCAATACAATTTATTTTTATTTTTATAGTTATAAAAGTTATAGTTATAGTTATTTTAAGTTCTGCTGTGCTGTGTATATTGTGTGTAAAAAGGTCTGCATTGAACAATATTTGTTTGGTTGTATAAATTGGTTATCATCTTGCAAATTTGCTGGTCATTGTAGTTAAATGTGGGGCATTAAGGATAATATAAACGTTGCTAATCGTTTCCTTCCTCCTTTCAAACACAAATGGTGTGCATTCCTCTCAGGAGCATTGTGGACGTATTGGATGGTGAAACATCAAATCTCAATAGAAAAATATAATTTCTGATTTGATGAGAGAGGGAGAGCAACTTATATTTTCTGTTAGTTTTCCTTCTTAAATTAGTCCAGAAGCCTGAGTTGGACTTTGAGCCAGTTCTCATTTTAAAACATATTCTGAATGTCCTTCAAATTATGGCTTGTTTCAGTTTGTATGTGTGAGAATATGCCAGGCAGAATTTTCAATACTTAACTTAGCTTTATACTTCATCACTATATACACTATATGCCTAATGCTATATACTTCAGAAGTATCGTACTCTCATTTTTTGCATTTGACTGAGGACTGAGAAAGCTGAAGACAAAGAGAGGTGGAAACGCTGTGTTACATGTTACAATCTCACCCCACTGCTGATGTACGATAGATATTGCAAGACATGACAGTCCCTGAAGAGCAGGACTTCAAACCGTTTGTTAATCATTTAAACTCTGGGCACAGCTTGATTATTCCCAAAAGAGAAAGCTGCACCTTGTAGCCCAGGCTGACCCTGTGGTCATTCAGTAGGAGCAACGAATGCAGCATTAGTGTAAGTTGGAAGGGTAGGAAGTTGAAAAGGTTCCTCCTGGCCTCACCTATCCTCTGGATAATAAAAGTGTAATGACCCTATAAAAGCGGTTGTTTGGGAGACTGAATCCTGGCATTGTCGTATGATTAACCAAAGTACACTTGTCATCAGTTGTAGAGAGCCCACATGACTTGTGCAGTAAATCACGAGTTAATGAACATGGTTAAGAACATAGTACCCATGATTGTTACCCATAGATATGCGGCTCGCTTCACACTCCAGGGTGCGCTACCACCCAATTGGTTTGCAGAGAGAGGCGATCCTGGGCCGTTTAATTTGTAGATTCTATAACTAAGGTCTAAATCGAATGTCAGTCTTTTAAAAATATTCTCCAAAAATGCCAACGTTGTCGGCAAAATTGAATACCCTAATTGTAATGTAAAACTTTATTTTGGGTAAAATTACATTTCGCACTCCAAATTGTAAAATATTGAAATAAAACGAGAATTGTATTAATCAACCCAAATGAATTAGGCCTAACTGCAAATAATAGCGACGAAGAACAACACTCGCGATTTTGTATCCAAGATACTCATTTGTAAGCAAAATTGAAAATGTACAATATATATTTTATACCCACAACAGAAGTATACATTTACAACAGTGTGCTTTCCTTTGGTGTTCCATTCCTGTTCTTTATTTTTAGAATTTTTCTTTGTTTTCCTGATCCTAACTGATCAGGCACTCTACAGTTCTATTCCAGGTGACGGCTAACGTGAAGACAGATTATTTTTCCAAAAATGCCGGTGAATGAGATGTGTGACTCTGCGGATATACGCCCATATACAATTTAAAGGGAAACGGTTAATTAAATAACTGGTAAATTTGGATTTACGATATGTTTTGTTTTTTACATCTTTGATTCATGTTCTTCAAATAAGGCAAATACATTGACACTATAAGTGACCGTTCTATTTATTAGCATAAATATAAATACCGCCGCTACTGTAGTTTAAATTTGATTGCTTAATTTGATTGGGACCCACTGCTGATAACAAATTTTAAAGTATTTTGTTTTACTTTTTCTTTAAAAATTATGAACAAACGTCCGGATCTCTTAGGATTCATAACGATGAAAAAGATTATTTGGTTATTCTTGCCTATGAATTATACAGAATATGTTTAAATTATTCTGTATGTTTTGTCATATGCTTCATGCTATGTGTGGACCCCAGGAAGAATAACTACGGCATGCGAAGCATCTTAATGATTAAAGTGAAATTTGGGGCACCCATTTTAAAATGTCTAAATGTTGACGTAATAAATCCCAATTCGATTTTATGACTTATATAGAATTTGAACGTGGTGTATAATGTGGGTATATTAATGCAAATATTTTAAAACTTTCAACCAACTGACTTCCTGTGCATGACGGAATTAATAGCCCTATACAGGTATATTTATTTGACAAATTTCTCTCCGAATAATAGAGTTCTATTGAAGGCTTAATTTACAGCGCAGTAAGTTAACTTCAAATTTATCCTTTTTTGTTACCATACCTTATATGTTATATTTGACTCCATGTCATATTATAGGCAAAGTATTATTCACGTATATAGCTATACTGAGTTTTGTGGGTAATATGAGGGGGGAAAAAACTACTTTTCAGATTCCTAAAAATGTGTGCAATTGTTGCAGTATTTTAACACTGTATTCGATACATCATTGGGCCACGGTACGACCATAAATTAAGGAAGCTATTTATTAAATATCGCACATTTATAGTTGTTTCTCACACATGATCCATCGTGACCCGGCGATTTCACCGCGTAGTTCTCCTGCTGCTTTGCTTTGTGGTTAGGAAGGCCCAGAGAGTCAAGGCTGTGGCGGAGCCAGGCGCCGGCATCCGATACAGAACCAGATGTGCAGAGGCGCCGTCCAGCCAGCCCTGTACTGAAGTAGCCCACGGCGCTCACACGCAAGGAAACTCCTGTTTGTAAGATTACCGGCTTTCCACAACAAAGGCCATTTGGTACACTAGATTTAGGACGACCCATAATTCTATGTTTATTACAGTATTATCTACAATTTATGTACCGATAAATAGTATAGGCATGTTTTATATTATTTTTGTGCACATGCTCACTACCCTGGATCTGAAAAGGTTGTATCAGTCTAAGCCATTTTTCTATTCTTTTTGTAATTATTTGATTGTTTATTGTTTTGTTTATGTGATTGTTTGCATTAGGTGGACCCTCTCTTTCTTGTTAAAAGAGATGGTCAAGGTTGAACACGATCTGTAAAGTACTTTCTGGATTTCTCATTTACATAAAAGATAATGCTCACAAATGTTTTATGGTGGTTTTTTAAAAAGATGTTTAAATGTAAGTCGTGGGTGCGGCTGTCTTGCAAATAAAATATAAAAGAACAGAGCTATGCAGCTGGCTATGAAGTCAAAAAGGTGGACTGATTATTTATACTGATATCAGATCAGAGATATATTCATTAGAGATAAATGCAGTGAAATATAATACAAGCAGTGGGTTTTTATTTAAATTTTATTTTTCTTTGTTTTTTTCCATGCCATATAACTGGCTCTTGTCGCTTCCAACACGTAATGGTCCGTTTGAAATCTAGGGAGCTTTAAGACCTACTTGGGTTTATAAGCCAATTTGTCTTTTTACACCAACTAAGGCTGGGGACAAATCAGAACGTTGACAACCTGTTTATCGCACTTCACGTAACAGTTTATAATAGCGTTTTATTTAGAATAAATTCTATATTTACAAACAAAAAACCTAAATCAAATGCAGTTAAGTTAAGTCCGATTAGCGTATTGGCAATGTATTATTTGGTCTCAGTCTATTGTATTAATAAATGACACTG
>JAOVYW010043276.1:42097-60490 GCA_025775045.1 Hiodon tergisus
ACTGTTCTTGGTTATTACAATAATAATTTTCTATCGTCCTATTACGGATTTAATGAACCATTTCCTTAAATGTGATTTAATAATAATAATAAATTAAATAATAAAAATGTTCTATTTTGTCTATTCTACTTTACTATTGTTTATTCTACTTTTTTCTGTTGTTCGTTAAACACTGCTATTTTGCCTGTTCAGTCAGTCGAGAGCTTTTTCCATGGCTGGCTGCTTGCTTCCAGTTTAAGTAACGTTACATGTGTGCACGCGTAGGTGCCAACTTTTTAAAAGTTTTTTTAACATTACTGAATTTCCGATGAATTGTAAATCTCGTAATGTTAGGCTCTGTTTTACCGGCTAATAGCGCGAATAGTTTGTTTAAGTGCATAAATACAGTCTTAAATAAATTAATTTCATATAGGATTTGCTTATTTATCTTCGATGAGTTCAACAGGAAACCAGATGCAGCCTAGTTTTGAATGCAGGGAAACGTTTACACAGTTGACACATGTCTCTATAAACGTATCGGTCTCTGGCAATCGTTAAAATAGCTACAGTAGAATTTAGACTGCGAACCAATTTATGATCTGTGTTTTGTCAAGATTTTATGCCTTTTCCCTGATTCATACCTAAATGTACTAGTCACATTCCCTGTGTTGAAAAATATCACAACATATTGCCAGTTTAGGACATATTATGCAATTATATTGTATGAACTGTAGTTAAGACAAAGTACAGGCCAATTATCATTAATTTAAATATATTTATACATTATTCTACACTGCCGTGCAGTTTTATAAGAAAGATTGTTCTAAGCATCTTGAGGAAATTTTTTTTTTCACAGAAACTATTTGAAATTATATCATATTTTGACACTTGAACAACCATGATTATTGAAATGAAATATATATATATATATATATATATATATATATTGCTACAGTTAGAATTAAAAGTACATTTTAAGTTATAGCACACACCATGAAGTCATATGGTTCTATGCTGGGCCAAAAAGAATGGCGGCCATTGGGAAATTACCCCCTGCTCATCCTAGCCAGGCAGAAGGAATGTCCGGGGCGGACAGCTGTCAGACTTGTGTGGTGAAATCATGTAGTAAACCTGACTGAAATTCCATGCAGTGGATCAAGTCTGAACCCAGTCCAGCAGGTCTCTAGGGAACTAATTCGAGAGTTAATACCCATTCTTTCTTCCAGACATTTGCTAATGGCATTCAAAAAAGGCTTGTGAGGTTTAGAGAATTCAGCCCTTTTTCTTCCTGCTCTGAATGGACTTTTTAAAAGGTAACTGAATGGAACATGGTGCACAGACCTAGTTAATTGTCACATAAAATCAAACACGGTCTTTAAAGACTGTGGAATCTAACTTTTTATTTTTTAAATCCCATCCGAGCATTGGTGACCCATTAGTCATGTCTGTCTTTAACCTCTAGGGGAGGGGAAAAGTAATTTGTAGGATAAAAGATTACACTCATAATTCTCTCTGGAAGTGTCAAACAAATCGTATATGAGCAATGTCTGGGAAACTGGAATTGACAAACTTTTAAACTGGAGAAATCCCTAAATGTGAAGAGTAAAATTAGGATATCAAGGACTGCATTTACCAGAGTAATAATCCTAATGTCACTACTTTGTGCTGCAACTCGGAATTCACTCTTTTCTAATCAGATGGGTTGCGTATAATATTATTGGGTTTTTACCATATGTGTCTTTGGAATTACAGGCGGCCCAGATTGAATCATTAGCCCCTGATCTCTGATGGATTGGATTAGTTGACCATGTTGTCCATTAGTATTTGATCTCTCTATCTGTCACGTGATCACTCCAGTGGCTAACTCCAGAACCCTAACCCAATCCCTTCCATCCCACCCTGTTCCAGCGCCTTCCCCACCATGGGACAAACATTTTTCTGTTTGAGTCAGCCTAAGGCAAAGCACATCTAAAACTCACACATCATAAAGCCTTCAGATGGATGCCAAGTGCAATTAGGAACATGACTGTGTGTTTTACCAGCAAGCGCCCAGCTCGGCACCAGAGGAGAGAATGAATTCAGAGCAGCACAGAGAACTGAACTTATGGCCTGCCATTTTGACTTCAGCTCAGAGAACTGAAATTATGGCCTACCATTTTGACTTCAGCTCAGAGAACTGAAATTATGGCCTGCCATTTTGACTTCAGCTCAGAGAACTGAAAATATGGCCTGCCATTTTGACTTCAGCTCAGAGTAGCCTGCAATTTCTTTTTGGGAGAGGGATATTGGTGGAAACTGGTCCGGCTTACTTTGTATGGTTCTACACCACTGTTGTCTGCACCCAGTGGGGAATTTCTCTGGGAAATGGCACACATGTGGCAATCGTGTAGAAATCGTGAACACCTCCAACTGTTGTCCCCATGGAAGTCCGACTTTACTGTCCCTGTCAGCAATGTATTCAAGGGATCAAAAGTTTTGTTGTGAGATAGAGTTGCATATCAGTCTGTAAGAATAACCCCTGAAGAAGTGAATGATGTGTCGTTGAATGGGCTTCTGTCATTAAAAAGCCTTTCATTGCTGTTTCATAAAAGTTGTGTACATTTCCATTTTTACAGCCAAAAACATTCCTCCATTTTCTGAGCCACTGAAATAGCTGACTGCAGGTTGATAAAAGGGGGAAAATAGATACAGCAACACAGAGAGGGAGGGCCACATCCTCAATAAGACTTTGTTGTGCACCTGAGTGTGGTTCCACTAATGTCAGACTCAGGTGCCAATAATCCCAGGCCCTTTATAGGAGGAGGCTGGATTGTGTTGGTGACTTATGTGTTTCATGCTTTAAACTCTTTGTTTAGAGTTCGAGTTTTCCCCGAAAAGGGAGGTTTTGGTTGTTGGCTATAGTTTAGTATTCAACATTTATTGTTGTTTATTGCAATATTTGAGTTTTTTTTTTAAGTCAAATAAAAGACGTAAACCCTCCCCAATGCCACAGTCTCCGGCCGCTCACAGACCGAGCACGCACTCACGTGCTATGTTGAGATTCATGTTACTTGCAATACGTATATTGCAGTCGCACAAGCACATCTTTGCATAGAAAGGCACAATGATACCCGCAGACGCTTACCTTTTGAAGAATGGGATTCTTACAGGATTCCGACAAGGAATCTGCGCAGTCACTCCTGCCTTCTCTGCTCCCGCACAGCTGAGGGTCTGAGCGCCAGGCCAGGCCAGGCCAAACGAAAGAAGAAACTGCGGCGCAGCCGGACCACCTTCAACAGCAGCCAGCTACAGGCGCTGGAGCAGGTCTTCGAGCGCTCGCATTACCCCGACGCATTCATGCGTGAGGACCTGGCCCGCCGGATAAACCTGAGTGAGGCCCGAGTGCAGGTGAGCTTAGTGGAAGACAAAATCACCTATGAAAATAACTGCTGAATTGCCTCTGACCGTGACACAGATGAAAAGATGAGCGTCAGTGGGATTAAATATAAATATATATATATATTACAAAATATCATTTTCATTTGGAACTTACACATGCATGCACACACTTTATATTGTAATCAGTAACATGGGGTAAGGCATTGCATGGAAACTCCTCCAACTCACACCAGCTGCGCACTTTATTTATTATTGATTTATTTATTTATTCTATCCTTCAGGTTTGGTTCCAGAACAGGCGGGCGAAATTTCGGCGAAACGAGAGGGCCATTCTTGCCAGCCGCTCCACCAGCCTTCTGAAGTCCCATAGCCAGGAAGTGGTCATCGAGCAACCAGTGGCCCCTCGCCCTACCCCCCTCAGCTCAGACTACATTACCTGGACATCGTCACAATCCTACAGGTAACCCTGGGCCCATACCGTTTACAAGTGAGAGCCCAACTTTCAGTGTCGTCGCTATAAAATGCAAGTAACACTTCACATGTGAAAAAGCAGGTTAGTCCAAACAGGTAATATTGTATGTGATGTGGCATTGAGGCATCACCAGAACAGGGTTACCTTAAAAATCAATTCAGCAGAAAGGCATTCCAGACAACAATGTAGGGGAGATGTGGTACTAAAGGATTCAACTATTTGGTTTGGAGAGCAGAGGTAGCTAACACAAAGTAAAAAAGGAGTGTCGTATGTGTTTTCTTTACATTTACTGTAATTAGAATTATTTATTCTCTCTTGAACTATTCCGAGGAAGTATTTTGGTAAAGACACAGATCTCTCTGAAGACTGGTTAAGCAGCTTTAATAATAAAAAATAAAAAAACATATTATTCAACCTACTGTTTCTGACCAATTCTCTGTTGTGCTTCCCTTCTTCAGTACAGCTCCCCCTTGTAGCCCCTCAAGCACACCTGTGGTGGCCAGACAGGGGGTTGAAATGGCAAACAGCATCGCCAGCCTGCGATTGAAGGCCAAGGAGTTCAGTCTGCATCAGAACCAGGTGCCCACAGCAAACTGAGCTGCAAGTCCTGGCCCGGACTGGTCATCACCCATTGTGTTGCTGACCTAGCGAGAAACTCAGAGACTACGAGGGGATAAACAGAGATCACTGGACTCTGCCTTTTACATCCCCCCTCATCTGGCTCTAAAATTGATTCCAAGATTGTGTTTTATGGAACAGAAATTCAACAGGTTCCCTTTTCTGAAGGGTTCCCCAGGGAGACATCGCTACTGGATTGTGGGGAAACTTTATTACAGATTTTGAGACATTTCATTCTTACATTTGTTTCATGTAAACTTATGTCATTTAGATGTTATACACTTCTTACAGGTATGAAGTACAGAGTATGAGTTACTGTGAATACAGCTCAACTTAAAACAAAAAACCAATACAGTGATGACAGGTGAAGAAAGGATTCTGAACCCAACTCTGATTTTCTACAATTAGAAGCAGCTTGGTCCAAAATGAAACAATGGAAATATTGTCTGTGATGCAGCCTCAAAGCAACATGATCGATTGAACACTTCAAGAGAGATTACCAAAATGGTAATAAAAAATCTACTGGAAAAAAATCTAACAATGTGCTAAGCCACAGAGATTCCCCCTAGACAAACATCTATACAGTCCCTTAATGGGTTGATATTTATTTTGCAGCCCTGTTCAGCTTACCCGTGACATATGGTGTATATGGGTTCCATGAATAGGAGGAAAAGACAGGACAAAAGCAAAGCTCTGGAACAGCCACGGTAGTTGGAGGTGGCAGAGGTGCTGGGGGAAAGTTTGGTGGGGGCCTGGATTAATGTTCCAAAATCCACTCTCTCCACTTCAATACACCTCTGGTAAATACAACCTTGCCAGAGTTCTATTATTCTAATATTATATAACGGTATCATAAAATTGCTGATGAAGGTTACATTTCCTTTCTTCTATTCTATGTGTTGAACTCTGACACCCTGTTATTCACCAAACAAAGTGTTGCTGGTTTTCAGTAAACACACAGGAATCTGAGACTGCCCTACTTCAGACAATGAAACTCAAATAGTGCTCAAAGAGCACATCTATAATAAACATTATAAACTGAAGTTAGATGGCGTAAGTCTGTGTTTATGACCTATTTAAAAAAAATCTTGTTTGCGAAGAAACTCTCATTAAAGTTGATTGCTTTTAAGTAAAGATTTCCTTGTTAGTTGTTCCAAATAAAAGCGATTCTGAATTCTGCACATTCTGAATTTTTTTCCCTCTCAAACAAACACAAGACCCTTATGTCACCCTGCCTGTCATGACTTTCACTGTTTACATGACTGTCACCATTTGCTTTTGTGCCTAAGTTATGAAAGGTTAGCCAGCAGAAATGGAAATAGTGTTCATAACCGTCATACAGAGCCAGATGACCGTCCGGGTTGACAGCCGAACCAAGTACACCACATCTGACACTTGCTCTTGGATCTCATTGGTGCCTGTCAACGAACTGGTGAGTTTGTAGCACAACTCACGTTTTCTCACACTCTCAAATCCACCCACCAGCCAGCAGTCTGTTGCCCAAGTTTCAGCTTACCTAGACCAGACAGGTGCACCTCAAGCAACTGGCCTGTAGCATGCAGTCCTGCCCAGGTCGGCCTGGGATCTATGGCCCAAGTGAATGCTGCCATGTATGAAGTTTCTCTCTGAGAAAAAGTTTCTCACAAACAGTGTGTGGTGCACATGCATCAGAACGTCAGGTACACAGGTAGTGTAACCAGCACGAGCCACCGATACAGTCCAGGGCCTCAAAATTGGGACAATTTCTTGGGCAGCAGTTTGACCAGTGTAGCCCAGAGATTTTCGGATGATTCAATGACACTGTCTGCCACAATTCTTTTCCTCGGCAATGCTAATTGTAGAGAGAGTCGATGAGGTGGCTCACAAATTGGTTTGTCTTCACCAGGGTCAATGCTGTCATGCACTATGCTTGAGATGGGCTACTCTCTGTCACTGGCTGAGAAAATGTCTTGATACTTTATACTCTAGGAGAACCCCTATCTTCCGAGAGGCCCTCAATAACCCGTGCAGTGGCTGTACTCAACACCCTCCGTTGACGATGAGGTTAAGCCTCATGGGGGCACTGGTGCAGCATGTTCTGACTGGCAAAGTCAGTTATGGCAGCAGCCCTCCCGATAGCTGTTGCAATCTTTCCTGCAGTGTGGCAATAGCCAACTTTTTTCTTTTTCAGTGTCAGCGGATCCGGTTAGAACTAGTCCAAAAAGACTAGTGGCTGTAATATCTGGCAACGGTGTATCTACCCTGTACTGATTCAAAGGGGGGAAAATTTATGCAATCAATCATTTAGCTTTTTAATTTTTGTAAATTTTTTCAAGGGGGGAGTTCAAGGGGGTGAATATTTTTCTACATTGCGTGAGTACAGGAGTGATCATGAAGAGACAAGTGGTCGCAGGACTGTTTCTCTGATGCGCTGGCTCTCCAGACACAGGGAGAACTGATAGAAAAACAGACCTTTTACAGAGTTAACGTAATTGCTTCATTCCCAATTGGGTCCGCAATCTACCACCTGTGCCCGACCGATGGACGCGTGACACACATACACACACGCAAAAGAGACCGCTGCAAAATTATCAGTTTCTCTGGTTTTACTATTTATAGGTATGTGTTTGAGTAAAATGAACATTTTTGTTTTATTCTATAAACTACTGACAACATTTCTCCCAAATTCCAAATAAAAATATTGTCATTTAGAGCATTTATTGTAGAATGAGGTGTACCTGTGTTGGAATTCCACAGACACTAGAATGGAATGGCTGCCATACATGTAGAGATGCTGATTTAAGAAAAATTTGGAGTGGTCTCTTAATTTTTTCCAGGGCTGTGTATATATACATATGTAATGCATGGTTGACCTCATCTCTATTTCTTCTGTGGGAGTATAGTGTGTACAGTATTAAAGTATTACAGTATATTACAGCATTTCTTTCCATTGTAAGATTTTCCGGTCGGTTTTCAATGCAAACTTCATTAAATAACGTCATATAATTTGAATTTCAACGTCAAATTCAAATGACCAATGCATAGTATTGCCTAAGCATTGATGAGTATTGTTCACTTTTACATAGAACAAATCAATGGTTTGAAAAACAAATTTAATAAATCAAATCACAACAACATCAATCATACTATACTTAATAAGTAAATGTACATGGCGGTTTATTTATTTTGGAGTGTGTGGAGCCTCAAGTGTCACTCTCTGTCCCTCAAGCTGCGACACGTGCTTGTCAACTTCCCAGCACTGTACTGGTTAAGAGGATATTGAGCACACAGCTTGTCCTCTTTGGGTGGCCATTTCTGCCTGGGCTCGCCAGTCTCAGCAGCCTGGCTGTGTTCACTGAGCATGTACTTCGTTAATGTCTGTCTCTGTTTATAGTCTTTTGACCCTAGGCAGGTATTCGGACAGGATATAATGTCCATTTGTTGGCTCACTAGTATTACAACTTACTTGTTTTTTTTGTGTGTGTGTTTCTCCCAGAGTAAGATATTCTTGAGTCTTGCACTACAATTTGGACTTTTGGTGCTATCCTGAAGCTGATTGGTGTTAGAGTGGGTTAGCGCAGTGACCTTCAGGACCTGCTCTGGGCTCTGCTTTTGGCATTTCAGGGTTTTATGGTGGTTGAAATTTGAGTTGCTATCTTTTATAAGGAGCCGAATGTGAGATGTATGTGAGGGTAATACCTCACATGCATCAACAGATAGACCAATATAATTGAAATAATTCTGTCAAATTCAAATAATGAAAACACTTCAATTGCCCTTCCTTGAGAGAAGGAGGCGTAGCCTAAATGATGAAAGAATACTTCAGACTACTTTCCGACTGGAAACGTTGCGGTATTTACCACTTACGGTCTTTTACGGTGACCTTATTCTAACAAAAACAGTTTAAATCGGAATTGTTGAGGCGTAAAATCAACTGCAGATTCTGAAACTGCACACTTACTTCCTTAAAATCCGCTGGATTTCCTGAAACTTTTTTTCTATTTTGTCCACCGTAATAATGAAAAATACGTTTAAATTTGTTTTAATTAATATTGTTCTCGCTATATTAAAACGTTTCTGAATATGTTGTCAAATATTTAATGAGACCAATAATGTAAATAAGACGCCATGTAATTAAATAAAGTATTATTAAGAGTATCTGTTTTTATGGTTGAATCTTTGGATAGGTATAGCTACACTGGTAAAGCTTGTATATGCTCATCTTCACCATGATTTACGGTCAATTTAACGTGACGCAAGTAGACATTGTCGCGATATTTTGTGTGTGACACTTAATTTACCCATAATGCCTTCTTCTTCCTTTTGGACTTAGACAACATGGTGAGTATACCCATATATACGTCGAAGAAGAGCAAAAGTAATCCCTGAACATCTACCACAATACATAATTACCTTATGCGTATGTACATATTGCGTGCATAACGCTAACTGTTTTTTTAATGTTGAAATCGGTATTTCTTGGAATAGTCTGATGCCGTCGAACAATTTTTATTTTGAGTAGTGTAACCTAACCTTCATTATCTTTTTTTGCAATTAACTAAACCACATACATTTGAGTTACCATTAATACATTTAGCTGCCGTTACTTAGTTTTAAATTGGTATGGTTTACCAGTCGTTTTATTATTATTATTAAAGTGATACGCAGTTAGCCGAGGCTCAAGTGCTTAATAGGCAAGAGATAAAGTCATCAACTTGCACGTGTTGAAAATGACACGTTACATTTTGCACGTTTCTTTTCAGACCTTAAAGGACGTTCTAATGCTTAATACTAGTTATTTATAGTTTAGCAACAACCTGAATTCGTACTAGAACTTAAAAACCAGTCATGGATTGAGTCAAACATGAGGTGTAACAAGGTGTCTTTGCCATCAAATCTGGTTAACATGGCACCTAATTGAGTTTCTGTGTCTCGACAGCCGAAGGGGAAAAAGTCGAAGGGAAAGAAGGTGGCACCAGCCCCTTCTGTGGCCAGGAAGCAGGAGGCCAAGAAAGTGGTCAACCCTCTGTTTGAAAAGAGGCCTAAGAACTTTGGGATCGGTGAGTTACACAATTGATGGTGTAAACCCGGTGAGATGCTATGAATTGGTAATCCAGTTCAGATTAAAGAATATACTCAAACTTGAAAACATAGCTAATACACCCTGGATTCAGCTCTTCTCAATGAAAACCTCTTTTTGCAGGGCAGGACATTCAGCCCAAGCGTGACCTGACGCGCTTTGTGAAATGGCCACGTTACATCCGTCTGCAGCGTCAGCGTGCCATCCTGTACAAAAGGCTGAAGGTGCCACCCGCCATCAACCAGTTCACCCAGGCTCTGGACCGACAGACGGGTAAGGAATAAACGGTTCTCTGAAGATGGCATGAACATAAGCTCATAAAAAGTTTTTCCTGTACGATTGACACTTGCCTCCAAAATGGCTATATGCAGTAGGTGGTGTTCACTTTCAAGATAAAATTTTGTGGGATTCCGTCTGGTTTCATATCTAGCTTCTGTGTATGCAAGGATAGATATGAACAATTAAACTTGTGCTTTGTGAAATGCATTTCAAGGTAACAGACAGAACGCAGTCATTGTTTTGAAAAACTTAAATAAAAAAATTCACTGGCCAAATTTCACTGATTAGATATTAGACTGGTCAGAAAATATGAAATGCAGTGTTCTCAGACCCTTTTTGAGGGCTTAACTTGCATGCAATGTTTTGCTGTTCATTCAGTACATCAGCATACATTATTATCACAAGTTTAACTAAGGGGAGGGAATGTAGATGGCTTGTGTGACAAGAGTTTTTACTGACCAATTTAGGGTTGCTTTTGGTTACATGCTGTGCAGATGATGTGATGGAATATTTGCTATCTAAGCAACAGTGCTGACATCCCACCAAGATCGCTGATGCACCAGCATATCCGCCAAGTGAAGTGCTTATGTCGATCTTGGTCGTTTTAAATAATTCTTGAGTGTTACTTCAGGGTAGTGTACAAAGTTTTGTACTTCTGCCCGATATGTGTGCCACAATTGCTCTCCTGTGTTTCAGCTACACAGCTCTTCAAGTTGGCTCATAAGTACCGGCCCGAGACCAAGCAGGAGAAAAAACAGAGGCTGCTGGCTCGTGCAGAGCAGAAGGCAGCCGGCAAGGGAGATACGCCCACCAAGAGGCCTCCAGTCCTTAGAGCAGGTCAGGCATTGTGGGGATGTGAGGGGGTGGACTTCTGCTTGAGAACTTTTTTTGAGAGTTTGAGAAAATTTTCTTACATTGGCATGTGATCAGTGATGAGTTTTATTAAATGGCTTTTATTCCAATGCTGTGATGACTGAATTTCTTCACCTGAACCTATTATGTAGAATGAAACGAGCTTTTTAACACTGAGCATTGGTTATAAGTGAGCTGTGTATTCTGAATTCTGTAGGCATCATTCTATTCTAAAGTGAGCTTCATTGTGTATAATGGGCCATTGGATGCCCTTGCAGGTGTGAACACAGTCACCACTCTGGTGGAGAGCAAGAAGGCCCAGCTGGTAGTCATAGCCCATGATGTCGATCCCATTGAGGTAGGCCGTCGATCTTACACAGATCAAACCTTTAGTCAGGCAACGCTGTATTTGTCCACAAGTGCACACTGCAGTAGCTTTTCTTAAAAGGGAAATTGTTCACCTTGTCCCTTGGATTCATTTCTCAGAATTTGGACATTTATGAGCAGTCTGGGGCTAACTAGATGAATTATTTTGTTCTCTACAGCTTGTGGTGTTTCTGCCTGCACTGTGCCGCAAGATGGGCGTCCCCTATTGTATTGTGAAAGGCAAGGCTAGACTTGGCCGCCTTGTCCACAGGAAGACGTGTACCTCAGTGGCCTTCACACAGACCAACCCGTAAGTCACCGGTATCTCAGCCATTCGGACCCCAATGGGTTTGTCTCCTTAGGAAAACGGAATGCTCTATGGAATTTGCTGTGCCTGAAATGGAAATTTGACATTTGATTCTGCATTTGTGCAGGACAAGAGTGGTTGCCTTCATTACAGAAGTTAAAACAATTGTTAAAATATACAGTCAAATATATTAAATTTTTGTTGATTGCAGAAAGTGTTATGGGCAGTTGGAGACCTAGATAGGTACATGTACTTTTATGACTGAGGTGTGTAAAATAAGCATAAACCACCCAGGTTGTGTGTGTAACGCTGTATTATAGGAGTATTACATAGTAGAATAACAATCGAGTGCCAATACATGTCAGACTAACTCCTGTCTTAAATGTATTTAGTCATTTAATGTAAAGCTAATTGTTTTCGTATAGTATAACCAAGGCTGTATGATTTGAGTATTTTACTCATTTGCAAGTGCCTGTGATAAGATTAGGGGCCAGTGGTATTTTTGTGCCGCAAATAAAAAAAAATAATAATTTGGCCGTCGCGACTCTAATCATGGTTGCGGTGTTCACCAAACGTCAATGTGGTGTATGACCATATTCAGTTTTAGGAAGTAGGTTATTTTGAGCTTTACCTGATTAACTGTGTTGTTGGATATGTTTATTAAATTATTTTTTCCTACAATTGGCACTGAAATGAAATGCTTTATCTAGCCAGTTTGGTGAAATGGTGCAGCTACCTCTTAATTTATCCCCATTTACGTAGCAAGCTGGTTATTCAGTGAAAAGCTATTTTGAGACAGGACGCATCCTCCGCTAAACAAGGAAGTGAGTCCCTTCACGTTTGAAGATGACTCGAGGGGTAGTTTCAGATGAGACTATGAGGCTGAAGTTAGGTTTCTCTTAATTCATAGCTTCTTCATTGGTCATTCTTCATTTTTATTTGAATTTCACGGGCAATTGTAAATACTGAATTCATAGACATGTTATAAAGTGAAGACACTCACTCAGTCCTTGGTGTGCGCTAAATAAGCAAGGTAAAATGCTAGACATTTGCTATTAATGTGACATTGTCAGCTCCCTTTTTTTATTGCGTATTTTATTGAACACTACTTTAACCGTAAGAATTGGAAAAGGAACTTCCTTGCTACTTCCTGTTTTCTGGCAATTTTATGAACTCTACAGAAGTTTTGGGTTGGCAGCAATTTAGCTAGATAGAACTTGATGCTGAGCTATGTAGCAGTTTTTCACTGTCTATGAGGGGAGACCAGCGTAGTTTTTTTGCCTCTCTGGACCTCTTGTGGGTAATAGTGTCCCTGGTGCGGCTACCTCTTTACAATTGAAAACAGGAGGCAATTTAAGTCTGTGCTCTTTCTTGTTTATAAAAAAACATGGATAATTCAGTGACCATGAAATGGTACATGTATAAAATAAAACTGTTACTTTGGGCTGAGAATTCAGGGGTTGATGGGGAAATCGTGGGAGTCTTCTCATAAACATGACCCGGAAGAAGTATCAGTGCATCACTTAAATATGTATGTCCTCAGTAAAATATGAAATGCATACACATTTAACGTAAGTGATGCATTGATTTAATGATCTATGATAACTTGTCTGAATTATTACCGGTCATGGCAAATGCTTCGCTAAATTTGAGGTGTTGCCTACCTTTGTACCTTCTAAAAGCACTGTTTGCATGTTTATTTGGATATTTTGCTTTGCCCTGCTCATTCGCTTCATAAGCAAAATACTTCATCACAGCACTTCTGTTTTTCTAAAGTGATCCGAACAGTTTTTATAATTTGGTACTGCGCTAGGATCGACGTATGCTAGCATTACGTTAACTAGATGGCTGTTGTATCGGGTTGGCTAATGATTGCTAAAGATTTGTTTTCAAATAAAACCACCAGATTATATAGAGAATATTTTGTTGGTTTTGTCTTCGAGTTGGACACCTGTTGTGGAGAACTTGTACATTTTGGTTGGAATTGAATTCATGAGTTCTACCGACGATACGACTTGAACATCTTAAACAAGTGACTGGTTTAAAAGGGATCAGCGTGTTTAGGCCAGGGCTCAAGACTGCTGATCTAAAGGGCTTCCTAAGGGTAGAAGTATGAGAGCTGCTCATTAACTTTATCCATTAAGTGTGTGCTCATTTTTTATTCTACAGTGAGGACAAAGGTGCTCTTGCGAAGTTGGTGGAAGCCATCAAGACCAATTACAATGATCGATATGAGGAGGTGAGCCTTGTCCTCCAGTTTCATTTGCAGCTGCAGAATTGTCTAGTAACTGGCACTTAAAGTTCAGAAATTGGCATCTTCAAATTTGCTATCCCTGTATTTCCAGATCCGTCGTCACTGGGGGGGTGGAATAATGGGGCCCAAGTCTACAGCCCGCATTGCCAAGCTGGAGAAGGCTAAAGCCAAGGAACTGGCCACCAAGCTTGGTTGACCCAACAATGCCTGTCTTGTGTAAATAAATACCCTGTGTGAGAACTATTTTGATTGGGTGTGATGTGTATAGTGATATATAAGCAGCCATAATGGGAAATATTAAGATCAGAAAGTTTGAATCAATACGAACAAATCTAAGAAAATTTAATCAAACTCCAACCACAAGACAGACTTGCGTCTGAGGTACTGTGAGACTAAAACACTACACATACACCCTCAAACAGAAAAAAACCCAGACATTAAAATCTGTTGACCAAAATCAGTTCTGGGAAATGAACATGTTAAACAAGAATTGACAATGCAAAATGGAACAGTTTGAAAAAATTTGAACCTTTATAAAGATATTCAACAAAATGATAGAGGAAAAACTGAAATTGATTACTGGCCTTCCTTACAGAACAGTCCTGAGTAAGTGTCAACTTGGATTCCTACCAAATCACTATAGATCATATTTACACACCCTAATAAAACAAAAGTGCACCAAAAAAATAAAGGCTAAATTTTCACCTGCTTCATTGACTTTAAAATTTTTTATTCTACTTGGCATGAAGGTTTCTATTACAGAATTCTTCAGTGGTGTAGGGGGTAAAATCTGACTTGACAAAATCAACGTACACAGAAAAACGTGCAGTTAAAATTGGCAACAAAAGAACTGAACTCTTCACTCAGGGACAGGGGTGAAGCAGGGCTGCTGTCTGAGTCCCAGACTGTTCAATATTTATATAAACGAATTGGCTACCCACGACACAGAAGTCAAGTTCCTGCTCTATGCAGATGACCTGGTCCCACTGTCACCCACTGCAGCTGGAGCAGTACTGCCAGACCTGGGCCTTGGCAGTAAACTTTAAAAAGACCAAAATAATGATTTCTCAGAAAAAGGCCAGAATTCAGGGAAACGGATACCACTACACTAGAACACACCTCAGACTACACTTACCGGGGGCTGACTATCAGTGCGTCAGGGAGCTTTATCGTAGCTGTGAATGCACTAAAGGAAAAAGCCAGAAGAGCCTTTTATACCATCAAAAGAAAATTCAAAATATGGCTAAAACTAATTGACAGTGTCATCCAGGTAGTGAGATATGAGGTCCACTCAGTCAACAGGACTACACTAAATAGGACCAACACCCAACCGAAACCCTGCATGCTGAACTCTACAAAAACATCCTACAGGTGCAAAGAAAAACACCAAATCATGCATGCAGGGCAGAATTAGGCCGTTACCCAACACTCATAAACATAAAGAAAAGAGCTAAATTACTAAAATTTTGGATGCACCTAAAGAAAAGTGAACCAGACTCCCTCCAGTATGAGGCTATGCAAACCCAAGAGCTCAGCCCTGAAAAGAGTCCTCTAAATCAGCTAGCCCTGAAGCTCATTGCACTGAACCCAACTAATGATACTATAACAAACCGGCAGACCTGGCTTCCTAAAGAAAGGCTTTGTTGTCACTGTGAGACAGGAGAGGTCAAGACAGAGATGCACTTCCTTCTTCAATGTAAGAAATACTCAGAAAATAGACCAACCTATTTTAAAAAATTTGCAAACTCCCTCCCAAATTTCCTAAACATGACCTACCCTGAAAAAGTCCCAATCCTAGCAGCACAGCCCAACTAGCAGCTCAGTATGCATCTGCATGTCATAGACAGAGACACACACAATGAGAGCTCTGGACAGAGACACACACACTTATGTATATAACAGTATATATGTTGTGTATTATGTAAATACTTACTGTCCTGATACATTTATTGATTTACAGTTTATTGTTAGTAGCGATATGGTTCTTTTTTTTTTCTACATGTATATATTGTATAATTGCTTTGGCAACACCTGCTATTGTAAGTCATGCCAATAAAGCACCATTGAATTAGTGTGTATTTGGGGCACTTCAGAAACCACTCGACTTAAATTACTTTTAATGGTAAGGGTCAGCTGAAATTTTTTCAAGAGCACAGGTAGTCCTGGAGTGAGCTACGCATGTCTATTAAACAATTCAACGAGGGCTGTTAACTTAGTTTTTACACTATTTTTATCTTGCAGCAGTTAAATTAACGCCTCTATGAATAGCTTGACGTTGCATCCCAACAATCTAGACACTACGCCAACCACAAAAATGATTTCCTATTAAAACTGCAAAACTTAATGACCTAATTTCAGATTTGTACAGTAGCTAACACTTCACAGAAGGATCCTTATATGGAAATACATAGGCTCAACATTGGTCAGGCTATACTCCAGTGGTCTTAACGTCCAGTCTTGGCTGTAATTACATTCAATTAGCCGAAAGAACAAGTACATCTCGTGGCCCAGCCATGACTGGAGTTTCTTATCCATTCACTGCTTGAGAAGAAGCTGCTGAGGTAGAACTTTTCAACTATTACAGGGCTATGCAACACACTACCTGGAGCAAAATTACCATAAACCTTCTCAATGTCTCTAAACCAGGGTTGGAAAACTCAACTTCTTGAGAGCCTGGTTTTGGAGGCATTTCAGTTAGACTAGGTGGAACACCAGGAGTCCCTTCCCAAATAATGTCAAAGAAACAATTCATTTTGTAATTTGGACACATAATGAATTGTTTCACTGTACATAAATAATTACATTATTCCTGTATGCATGCATCTTGCTTAAATCACAAAGCAGTTTCAAATGGTTTCCAGTGTCTAATCTAAGACCTTAAGTTAATCAGAAATTAAGATTCTACCATTTGGTAGGGTATGGACCTCATATGCTTCCTGCAGTTATTGCCCGCAAGTTGGTCGTTTTCTTCAGTATGTTTGGAACGAAGAGGAGTCCAGATGCTCTTTCAATGCTCTCTATTGGCACGAGAAATCGCTCAAGGGGAATCTTCTCATCCACAGCCATGTTGGGCATTACATACGATCGCAGCTCCACCTCGCCTTTCTCGTTCTCAAGAATGGCCACCTTGAAGAAGTGGGTAGGAACTGCAATATTGTTCTTCCCCAGCACCTGATACTTCACATACATCTTTCCATCAGACTCTTGTCTGAAACAAGTAAAATAGTTACATCATTTCAATCAATGTGAAAAAAGGTCTAGACAGAAGTTCAACAGTTTTAATTTGCAAAGACACGCAATGTGGAAAGAATGTTGACTCATCGATCTCGAAGTCAGTTATATTACAGACAATGACACAAGTTTCAAAAACAATTCTCAAAATGAATATACAAATCCAGCTAGTTGACAACGTTAAGACACCGATAGGCATTTTAAGCACAGCTACAGTTGTATTGAGGCCAAGTTACGAGTAGTTCTCACCTGGGTAGGTAAAGCGGCCCAGTGCACACAAACACATTGCGGTAGTGTTTGGTAAGAGAGCGACAGTACATCTCCAAGTTGTTCCACGCATTTTGGTTCAAATGTGGATTCTAGAAAATAAATTAGTCAAAATAGTAGAAATGCGCAAAGTTTATTCTTAATTAATGTCAAAACGTACCCTTACCTGTGGTGAAACATTGCTTAAGTAAAATGTTTCGTCCATTGCTTTTTGGTTCCATTTGTGATTCGCCGCAGCGGCAAGATGTCCCCTATCGAACCCGCTATGTTTGTAATCGGGGTTCGTAGCCCTGTGGTAAACGTGTACCGAATCATCCTCCTTGAATTCACAAAATTTTCTGTTCGAAGACCCGTTTAATGTATCTACGTTAAGTTGTTCGATAACCCAATGCGCATTCCTATTTCTAGCGTCATAGGACATCACATAAGATTCTCTAGTCTTGATATTAGAGAGGGATGGGAATCCGTACTTCATCAACACCGTGGCTTTAGGAATGCCTACTTTATAATGAGCAGGGTCAGTATGCGCGTTTACACTGGGGATAGGAATAACCGGTACACGCTTGACAAGGTCATGAAACGAATCATGCGTCTTCTTAATTCCATCGGTGTATACGCCAGTTAGAGAAGCGCCTATTCCCGCTCCAATCGTCAAGGAAACACCGGAGACAAACCATTTAGAACAGAGGAGACGATACATTACTAATAACGATAATCTGTATAAAAAATAAAATAAAATATTTAAAAAACCACAGTCACTTACTGCATCAAAGTTAGCAGTCGAAATCGCAATAGCAAATCTCACTGGCTCTTAAAAAAAATCCCATTCGTCGCAGGATTATTACGTCTAAAGGCACCGCTTTTTTTTCTGTGGCAGAAATCGCCCACTCATTCACTATTCCCTATATAGTGAATAGCAGTGAGCGATTTCAGACGCCGACGTAAATTCCCTGCGTCAGAGAGCACTCGGGATCTGTTGCAGACATTGTGTGGTTTCATTAATTTTTTCATCTATAAAAATATCATTTTATAATATGAAATTAGAATGGTTTACTGTGCATACCCCAGGAATTCTGTATTTTATTTATGCAGCATTAATAAAAAATGAATCATAATACAATTAATATTTTCGCAACTGTTCATTTGTTATGCTTATTACATTAATGATAGAAAGAAAATACTTCAACTCGTCATGGTTATGTATATTTTATTTTTCATAAAAAATATAATTGAACAGAATGAAACGCTACTGTTATATATTGTAGCGTTTTTCAGAGTGCTACTACTCTGCTGGGTTCAAGCAAGGAGTCAGACACCGATATCAACAGAAA
>JAOVYW010043277.1:4280-15173 GCA_025775045.1 Hiodon tergisus
TTTATTTATTTATTTATTTATTTATTTATTTATTTATTACATTTTTTTCTTTCCATTTGATTGGGGGCACTTAGCCACCTATAATCTTATTTGGAGATGGGAAGCGGATAGCGTCTCGCATCTGCGCCTGAGAAATGTTACAGTAATGCAATCGGAGGCAGGGTGCTGGTTGTCTAAGTGACTCTACTGCATTACTCCCAGTGTCAGCGCTGGCCTGGCTTTCTCCTGTACCGCTGGGCTGGTGGAGTCACGGGCTGTTCCCTGTGTGGTGGGCCTGCTGGGTTTAGCTGCTGTCCCGTGTCCCATTTAACTTGCATGTTCTTGCAGGAGTCAGGGTATCTGTGAGTGGTTAGGGGTTTTCCTGGGGGCTACTTTGGGGTGATCCTCTCATCCTGACCTGAAGAAATGTTGTGGATCGCATCCTGATAATCATGGCAAGCCTTGTTCCCCAAATTTTGGGGGGGGGATATGCATTAAAAAATTAAAGACTAATATCTTTCAATCGTTTCAGATTTCCCTGGCCAGACAGCCAAACAGATGGCAGGAGCGACATTTGTTAAAGTGTGGCGTTTTTATGACGCCATACATTAAGAGTTGTTTACAGAGGATACTTGGCCCAGGAGGCATGCAGAGAGTGCAGACACTGCTTTGGGAACAACCTGCCTGGCTGGGTGTGGGACAGCATGGTGTTATCCCCTCAGGGAGGGGTTTAAAATAGCTAGCACGCTAAATTCTCCGGCCATCTCTCCGTCTCGGGTTTCGCCTCTTGCTGGCCAGCATGTCGGGCTTCTTCTTCCTTTCTTGGTGTCCTGATCTGGTGGCGCGTCCGGCCATGTCTCCGGGCGATGTGCTGCTGTTTCAGAAGGCTTCGTCGTGACGGTGGAGGACAGAAACTGCCCCAGCCCTGTCAGCTGTTGCCAACCAAAAATCACACACTTATGGGATGGCCTTGTAAACTACATTATGTTGAGTTTAAATGGATGATAATATAAAGCTCCCTTGGTTTCTATTGTTGAAAATATTATCTTAATTTTAGTTGCTGGAGATGTTTACGAGTGTTAAATGTAATGCGAAAAGAACATTTTTTTTTAAACGTGGTCCTGTATAACAGTGAATGTCAGGTGTAAATCATGGTGTGTGTGGGGGGGTTGCTCCAGGAATTTAACATCCAGCTCAAACTTTGATGACTGGGCCGCCCTGCACCTCTCTACAAGGTCAAATTCCAGCCAATGCTTTTGAGTCTGAATCATTCTCTTCCCATCGTTAGTTCTGAAACTTGTGGTTAAAATCTGTTGTTGTTACAGATACCCTTAATGCACAATTGTGTAAACGGGATCTGGGCATTGCCATAATATCTGCTTGTTAGTATTTAAATGTTTTGTATACATCCCAGCCAGTTGAGACTGGATGTTTAAAGTTCATTTAAGGGGGAAAAAACCTAAAGATGTACTAGATGCTGATTTTTGAAAGCTCTATTTTTGTTTTGTGTGTGCTGCTGGTAGATGAACTGAGGAAAGTGAAGTGTCTGTGCCGGCCTGCCCGTAATCCGCGCCTGGAAACGCTGTAGAAATCAGGACAAGGGCAGTGGGACCGTCGCTCCTGCTGCTGTAGACTGTTGTAGGTGACTTCTGAGGGGGGGGGGCTGTCGAGGGACCAGAGGGGTGAGAATATAGGTCACCTCCTGTTAGCGGTTTTGTAATGTTGTGGGAAATCCGGGCCACCGAGTCTGATCTGGGCTTGGCACGATTGTGATTGTCATGTGTTTTCACACCAGTACACTTTTTTTTTCTTTTTTCTCTCTCCTCATTTCTCATTCTTTGCACACGTCACAAGCGACACGCTGATCTCTATATTCGATGGCTCACTGGAGGACTATAGGCTTATGTCTTTTAATTACCATTTAATCTATGCGCTTTCTCAATATTGCATTTTGAAATGCGTAAGAAAGAAATATGTCTAAGAGTGCTTTTATTTATTTATTTTTGAACATTGTTAACATATCCCAAAGTCTCCGTAGTTTAGTAGATGTTCACACTTTTCACGCCCTAGTACTGATTACTTTAACTCTGGTGGCATTTATTTTATAAAAATGAAATGCATACATATTGTGCTATAACAGTTTTTTGGAAGTTGACATTTGAAACCTTCATTGGGTGGGGGTCGGTGTTTGGGGATTACTATTACAATGATAGTATAAATAGGCTAATTGAATAACTGAATTTACAGCTTAAGTTAAAAAGGTTTCATTTATATTTAACCATGTTTGTCTAAATTTCCCTTTATGGTTCTTAGTCAGAACACAAATATGTACAGAATATTCAGGCCCCCTGTCTGGAGCAGCATGGGTCTGGAGAAGTACCGTTGTGACGTCCATATAAGCAAATATGCCCATCCAGCCCTGTGATTGGTGGCTGCATGCCTCACTGCCTCACCGCATTACAAGCTTATTTAATGTCTGATCCCGGCTCATGCATGTAAAGTTCTCCCCACCGGTAGATTTCTGAGTGTGTGGAAAAGGAGAGGTTGGGTTGGATAAATACACACAACATGGTGTAAAATAAAGGAATGATACGATGTGCTTCAATGCGCAAAGTGAGACTGAATCTTAATGTGAGGTTGCCTTAGAAATCTGTGCAGAGAAGTGTGAAATTTATAAAGTCAGATGTGATCATAAATTCAGGATTCTGAAGTTTTTCGATTCCGAGTTGTCACCTCCACCCGAAATGGTGATTTTAATGACATGGTATAACCCCATTGGTTTTTCATGCTGATTTTTATGTAACGTTCAGTCAATCCCCCAGACAACTGACATTAATTGCTCTTGGCCATCACATTTTTTTTTTTTTTTTTTTTTGTATACCCCGCTGGCTATCCCATAGCTGTCCGTTGAAATTAATTTATATTGGAAAACATCTGATACACATTTTATATTTGTATTTTTAGCATTTATATATTACTTTTTTTGGAAAAGCCAACTGATCATATCTTTGCATTTCTGTAGAATGAATGTGTTACTCAGAGCCGCTGGAGCCTGGAAGTCATGTGAACCAGTCAATATAACTGAATTGTTAGATGTACACTGTCAATGTGGAGCTGACTTGATGTTCCCTAAAACGACCCCCTCTCTGTGTATGACACGTATGCCACATTTGCTATGTGTGAGTCTCCAGCAGTGTGAAAAAAGTAAATTGGTTAGAAGCGTAACCTTTTGGAGAATGTTCAAATGTATTTCTGGGTCTAAGCATTTTCCGTGTGTAGTCTAGTCTAATGGTTCCAGACCAGTTTAACGAGAGAAGAAATTGTTAGGATGTGACCTGTTAGGGGGGCCACCAACCTTCTCCCTGATGGGGCAGGGGCGTGAAGGCAGTCTGCTGGCAAAGCCACCGTCACAGTCCCTGAGGGCGAGGCTGTTAGGAGGTGGCCTGTCAGCCGGACCTCCATCCCTGTCCATGATGGAGTGGTCCAGCCTGCCAGCTGTGACCACTGAGGGCTCACAGACCAAAAACTTTAATAATTCAAACTTCAAATAATTTTTGATCTGCATACTTTTGAATCATATATTTTGAGCATTTATTCTTATTTGAATACAACAAATGTACATTATATCTAAGATATGTTTTTAATATTTAAAAATGCCTCAGATTGTGTATATCAAATCTAGATAAATGTTGGTTTGTAATGTTAGTAAACGCATGGAAATGGAAGTCCACTGATTTTCCAGCTTGGAGTTTGCCACAGGTGATCCCCCCTCCCCCTTCTGCAATTAACTTGCCTGGTTGGGTGGAGAGCCGGTGAACAGTGTGAGAAAGCTGTGTTTGCAGCTGTACAGTCAACCGTGTGTGCATGCATGGAAGCACTAAAAGTCAGAGATGGAATCAGCTGCTCAAAACCTCATCAATAAAACTGCACAATGGGACTGTCCTTTGTATTGCTGGGAACAAACAAGAGGAGCCCACTGTTCTCCATTGTTTGCTGTCCAATGACTGGTATCGAGCTGGCCTTGCTTACGGCTGGGCTTGGAGTAGGAGGGGGAGTGCCCAGAGGCAAAGGTAGAAATTGTAGAGAATTAAATAAAGCAGTCTACCTGCTCTGAGGAGGATGAACTTGTTTTATTGACTTTAATTCAGTGAGGAGATAAGTGTTAGTTTGGCTATTCATCACACATATAATGGAAGTTTGATAACTTTTTTTCAACAATATATTCTTGTTTCTGCAGTACACTGATCATTTGCTTATGATTGGGGAATTGGAATATTACTGTGTGTGTGTGTGTGTGTGTGTGTGTGAAAACAATGTGACCCTTCATTCTGTTCTGCCTATTGTTCCTCAGATTCCTCAGGCTGTCTATTACTGGAGAAAGCCTATCATTCATCCAGCAGCATCGTCAAACCTACTATTGTTTCTCTACTGGTTCCAAGGTTTTAACCTGCTATTGTTGGCTCCCATTCCTCTAGTACTGTCCCCACAATTAGTCTGCTCAGAAGCTAGCATAATTCTAGACAAAATAGTGATCTATTTACAGTATTTGCACCTGTCCTAAATCTTTTCCTACTCCAGTTGCTATTAGCGCTTGCTTGGAGGGTAAGATTGAGAATTGACCCTAAACTCTCCGGTTCCCCTTGATTCCTAAACTGGACTTTACAGGCAGTCTAGGCTTCATTCGCGCGCCATTCCCGGCATGCAGTCTCGCCCACATTTCTTTCCCCCGCCGACTCTGTCAATCATCACTAAAAATAATTTATACGCAGAGAACTCTCCCAACTGAGTGACTATAGTAACCGTTTATTATAGCTTTTATTTTTCGATAATGCGTAGTTTAGTTTACTCTTAAACAAATGGATATGCGGTACAATGCATTGAAATGGTGTGAATAAAAAAAACGAAAACAATGGTAAGGCTTTAGTGGGACTGGCGTCAGTCTGAAACGTGAGTAGAAACTTGTGGGAAGCGTTTTTCAGCGCTACCGAAGGCATTCTAAGTAAAAAAAAAAAAAATAGAAATTTTTCCTCTCGCTCGCTTCTCAAAGTGACTGAAAAAATCGTGATTGGCTTATTAAAACCACCTCCAGCCCTAACAATACAGGCCCCCTCAAAGCCATGGATGCCCTCTTTCCTTTCGTAAACCCCCCACCACCTCCAACACCAATTTTGTAATATTGGCAGTGGTTCTTCCTGCTAAAAAAAAGGGTTTAGCCCAACACCCTTCGTTAGCATCGAGTGACGCTAACAAATGCAGCAGCCTGGAGAGGGGTTACGGTCCCCAGCCAAAGGGCCACCCGCTTCCTTTGCGAGGAGCTCTCCCCTTCTCTGCTGTGTCTTTGGCACTGCTGGCTTTCATCCCTTCTGTTTTGTGAGGGAGTTCAAAGGCTTTGTTTGCCATCGAATTTACTCTGGTGTGAGAATTGTAGCGCCCCAATTCAGAAGCCCTAGGAAGCAGACAGGCAAACAAATGGCACACTGCTTTGTAAAAACAAGCCTTCTTTTTTATAAGCTGGTTTTATAAAGAAAATAAAACATAAAACATTCCTGGACAAGGTTAACTTAGCCTTGTGCCCGTCCTTATCTCCACTTATGCTGTAATGCACTTCTGTATTCTGTGTATGTCTCTCCAAAGCAAAGCTGTTGCTCTGTAATAATAATTTTTTATATCAGGATTTCTATATTGTCTTACTTTAGCAATTGCTTACATGCATATACAAATGTGTAAAAAGTCAATTTAGTTATGATAATGATGTAACAAGTATTAACTAGGTATTAAAAAGAAATATCAAGTACCAGTTGACATATGGGTGTTGTAGAAAAGTCTGTCCCTTTTTTTCTTTCCTCATAAAACTTGTTTATGTAAGGCATGATCTTGAGTATGTTATCCTTGCGAAAGGTATGTAACCTGAATTGTTTTAGTGAATATCCAATTGAGCAAGTGGGTAAAAATAGTAAGCTATGTGAGTCGCTCAGGATTGGAGCATCTGCTAAGAAAATCAATAATGTAGTATAAACCTGCGGTTATATCACTAATTTTGACCTTTAATCATTGTTTGTGGACCTTGGCCTTGGATGACGCAGAATCACTTGGCTACCTCTTTCCACCTGCAATTTCCATGCCAGTTCAAAAGTGGAAAGAATGAGAAATCTGACTAAACGAGTACATTTGAACCATGTTTCTGGCCAAGGAAAGAAAAGAACAATGCATTCTAATGTAAAACTGGGTTTCAAGTGAAATACAAGAGTATGTAATTGGGAGCAGTTAATGGAGTAAAAGTTAAGGAATTTAATAGAAAAATGCTGGTGTGCAAAATCAGATGTGGTAAATATAATGGTAGCCCAATTAATTTTTAGGAGGCTCTGGCTAGCAGGGACCTCATCTTTGTTGTGTTGCTCTCGTTTGTTCCAAAAAAAGATTTTAAATAATTTAAGCCACTGGTCACTCCTGAAAGTGGTCAAGTCTAAGACTGTCTCATATCGCATTTAATTTTTTAAATTGTATTTCTATAACTCGCAATCCCCTAGGTCCTGTGGAAGCTTCTTGTCAACCTGTAATGTGTGTTTGTGTTTTTCAATGCTGGGGTGTTTATCTATCCTTTCTGTGGAATTGTTGAGCAATAGTTCCCCTTGTCTCTCCCCTTCAGGCTGTGCAGTCTGACACTTAAGAAGCTGGTGGTGATGAGGGAGCTTGACAAAGAGCTAATATCTGTGGTCATCGCTGTCAAGATCCAGGTGCACTTCTCTAAGATTCTGACATTTTTCATAAGCCGCCTATCCTTTTTCTAGTTAAGAAAGAGCACAGAGATGTTACTGGAGTTGCTTGTTTCTCTGCTCTCCATTCATAGGGCTCCAAGAGGATACTGAGGTCTCATGAAATAGTGCTGCCCCCAAGTGGAGTGGTAGAGACTGACCTGGCACTGACTTTCTCCCTGCAGGTAAAAAAGGCACATAAAAAGGCTACAAATGAATAAAGAATGGCTGTAATGATTGTCTTCGTGGATATAACATGCATCTATGCATCTAATATTTATTCTTAAAGATCAAACACGAAAGTCTGAAATCTGGAAAATGGATTGTCATAATGAATAGTTTTCATGTCCCCAGTACCCCCACTTCCTGAAGCGCGAGGGAAACAAGCTGCAAATTATGCTGCAGAGGCGAAAGAGGTACAAGAACCGCACCATACTCGGCTACAAGACCCTGGCAGTCGGCTCCATTGACATGGCTGAGGTACTGCATGCTTCAGGGATCAGTACTTCACCAACCAAGGACAGTCGGGACGCTGCACAGTGTGCTGGGTTTGGTAACCTTTCAGTAGTTCTCCTGAAAAACTGCCTTTAGTGAAGGTGGAGGGGAGCACAACCTTGTCTCTCTGTGTAATACCAGGTGCCTCGCCCACTTGTTCCCCCAGAGACACTGAATGGAAGAAAGGCTGGAAAAGATGTGGGAGAGGGTGTTTTGGAGGGGCTACGCTCCATGAATCATCTGTGATGTGCCTCTGTTCGAATAATATCTTGTCATCGGGAATATCTCATTATATGCGTATATCTCTTGAAATGGTAGTTAAGTTGCTTTAATGGCATAATTTTAAAAATAGTTCTCGCGAAAGCATTTACATACATAACAAAAAATATGACAAAGAAGCACTCTCCTCTGTCTCTCTCCACCCCTTCACTCTCCCTTTCTCTAGTCCGATATCATTAACGAATGCTCCGTACACACAAACCCAATAGAACTTATTTAATGAAGCACACAGCATGTATTGATCGCAATGACTGCAGCAGTGATGGTAAACTGTCTATATCACTGCTCTACAGGGGGGCATGCAGTTTTCTGTCCATTTCGAAACCTGAGTGAGTATTTAGCCTTGGAGGTTGTGGCAGGGGTTTTGTTATGTAGTAGAGGTTAAAAAGCAAATCCCTCTTATTTAGTTTGGAATCTAGCTTCCCTGGTGGATTTATTTGGGAGTGGTTCTCCTTTGGAACACGATTGTCCAGAGCGGGGCCCTCTAGGGTTGGAGGGGAGGAAACCAGATATCCCACTGCAAAATTTTGACTGCAAGGATACAAAAATTTCTTGTAACATGCTCTCTCATGCATACACGCATAAGGAGAGTGAAAATACTGGATGGTTTTATTGTATGTTAGATAATGGCTATATGCTTGGGTATCCTAATGTGTTCTTCAGCTAGGTCCACTTAGTGGTTTGTCCTCTAACCTCCACGGCAACCAGGGACTGCAGTCTACCAGGCATTTCCTGTCTCTCTTCCATCTTCTGCTGATCGTTGTCAGTGTATTTACCATCTCTTAGTGATGGGATGATTTGCTGATTTTCAGATGAAGAGGAATGGGGGATCATTTAGAGAAGTGTGATACTTTCTACAGATGCGACCTTGTACTCTGCTTTGGTACATTAATCAGAGGAAGATAGTATTGCTTTTCATCTGCATAGATAAAAGCATGTGTCCTGCTTAAATAAAGTTAACACCAAAAACCTGAAATCTAACATACTAAAACAGTTTCGCTGTTTGTTTCCGACAATAATAAACTGAAAGTTAAAGCTGACGTTTTGCCTTGATGGGAATGTGAGAATGATTAGCATGCCCAGGAGCAGGTTGTTCTAGAGACTCAAACCTCAAAAGTCAGGAAGATAATATCTGACTATAATTGGCAGCTGTGTCTTTTCCCCAACATGCCATGCCACCCTCCCTTTACTCCCACGCAGGTGATGCAGCACCCTACGGAGGGGGGCCAGATCCTCTCGCTGTGCAGTAACCAGAAGGAGATGCTGGGCAAAGTGGCGGAGATTTGGATTTTTTCTCTGTCCAGCCAGCCCATTGACCACGAGGAGGCAGCTCTCCATGGCGGACAGAAGATCAAATGCTCAGGTATTCGGATCACCTGAAACGGTCAGAATCAGTGCCGCTTAAATAATATAAAATTTAATGAACAAAATCTAATTATAAATTTATTTACAAATGCTTTACAAATTGGTGTGTTTTGGTAATATCTTTTTTTCTAAAATTTCTTTCTTGAAAGCTCATTTTAAAACTGTTTGAAATTACTGATTTAATAAGGATTAATATTCATTTGTATTGGCTATTTTAGTTTTGTATACTGATAGTGCTTTTAAATATCTCTGTAGATTATGTCAATATTCATGTAGGGTCACGTCAATAAGCTAAATGGAACCTCACAATTGACTTGGCTTTTTGCATCAAATTAAATATGGTCACAGTTTGTGGATGAAGATGTCAAGTTAAATGGCAACGGCTTCTACTGTGTGAACATATCAGGGACTAACCAAAAAACCATTCAGCCATTTTGGAAATCAGATCAGAAACAACATGGTCCCTTCAGCACTTACGGTGCTTGGCGCACTATTATTTGACTGTTACCAGTAAAATAGGTAGATCAATATTAAAAGTTTTTAAATAACCAGTATCAAGTTTTAATTTTATATGTCCTGCAATTTTAGATTTGTATTCTTTCTTTGTGGACCTCCTTGGACATAAATTAGATGTTTGTTTGACTCCAGATAACTACTCTGAAGAGGAGTACGAGAGCTTCTCCTCAGAGCAGGAAGCCAGTGACGATGCTGTCCAGGGACA
This sequence comes from Hiodon tergisus, assembly GCA_025775045.1. Taxonomy (NCBI): domain Eukaryota; kingdom Metazoa; phylum Chordata; class Actinopteri; order Hiodontiformes; family Hiodontidae; genus Hiodon; species Hiodon tergisus. The sequence continues at coordinate 13,872 of JAOVYW010043277.1, forward strand.
GGTAAGACACACTCTTCTCATCATCCAACCTTATTCTTTACAAACTACCACTTCGTTTAACTGCTTTTCTGTGTCTTTGTGAACGTACATCATTGTAATACAGTATTCATGCATTATAGCACATTTCCTTTGCAGAACAATGGTTTATATTGTTTGAAAGAGAAGGGACAACAAGAAAATCCAACAAACCTTATTTTTTATGGAAAACTTATTACGGGGTTGTGGGAAAGACACCAGGGTGATATGTGTGTGTATTTGTGTCACATCAGGACCTTGAAGACGATGAGTATGATGTGAGGAAGCCCAAGAAGCAGAGGAGGTCCATAGTGAGAACCACCTCCATCACCAGAGTAAGTGAATGGGGTATCCAGTCACTGGAGGTCAGATTTATATTCCTGTCCCATGAGAGTAGAACAGTACTGCCTGTACTCTCTGCTATATGACACTATGCATTGTCATGATCTTGGACTTCAGCCCAGAATGCAGAAGCTGAAATTTGACTGTATGACCCTTTCATACATTGTTTGTTTTTGTCATTCTTTTTTCTGTCATACCTATTTGTTGATATGAATTATTTAGAACCCTGTAGTCATCAGCAGCTGTCAGTGTTGCTGCGATTGCCTCTGGGGACTTTGTCCAGTACACATCTGTTTACAGGCCTTCACCCCTTCTCCACCTATTTTACGTCAGAGCTCATCAGTGACATCTGGTGGTACTTATTAGTGACATCTGTTAGTAAAACTGCAGTGCTGCAACACTGAAATTGTTCTGCCAAGTCCCGAGAGGTTTTAGTCCACTTTCATAGCACTGTTTATATAAGAAGCCATAGCTTGAATCTTACACTGAGATGCAGCTGTGTGCTAATCATTTTCTTATTTTTAGCAGCAAAACTTTAAACAGCGGGTTGTAGCCCTTTTGAAGCGGTTCAGAGTTTCAGATGAGGTGAGTAACTGGTTTCTGGTGTCAATGTTTGAGTGGATGAATTTACAAAGTTGTTTTTGTTTTTTTACCTATTCCATCAGTCGTTGTCTGCAATATTTGTATATATTTGTATATATCAAAGGTGCTGGACTCTGAGCAGGACCCAGCAGAGCCACCCCCTGAGGTGGAGGAGGACTTGGATCTGGAGAGTCTGGAGTTTGAGAACCCCAGTGACAGCTGTCCAGAACTGGATGATGATGATAGTGTGCTAAGCACTCCCAAGCCTAAACTGAAGTTTGTGGGCTTTGTATTTGTTATTTTGTTTGTTGTAGGTAGGAGAGAGAGAGTACATATATTTGTATTATTGTTTATATGCGTTAT
>JAOVYW010043277.1:15273-25869 GCA_025775045.1 Hiodon tergisus
TTTGTATTTGTTATTTTGTTTGTTGTAGGTAGGAGAGAGAGAGTACATATATTTGTATTATTGTTTATATGCGTTATGCGTTATAGGATTTGTATATTAAGTAGTTAATACATTTTTATATATATGTATGTGTATGTCTGTGTGTGTGTGTATATATTTATGTGTGTATGTATATATATGTTTGTGTATGTGATGTGTGTTTCTTATGAAAGTAATACTTCGTACAATATATTTGGTGACTTTCCTGTCTGCTCTCCAGGCCCTACTTTGAGGGCCTCTCTCTCTCCAGTTCTCAGACTGAGATTGGCAGCATCCATAGCAGCCGTAGCCAGCGTGAGCCCCCCAGTCCTGTAAGTCTCACTTATTGCTCACGTGGTATTTATACACCTGGCGTGGTGTACAATGTCCTCATGATACAGCTTTCCCGGCAGGTTGATCCTGATAAAGCCAAGAGCACGGGAACCAAGTTTCAGGTGGGCGACACCGCAGATAATGTCTCCTACGTACGTATCTCCCGCAGCTCTCCAACATTGGGTGGGATTAAGAAAGGGTATCTGCTACAGTCCATTTTATGGTTCTTCTTATGGCTTCTCCTTCAACATCCTTGTCTCTTTGTGCGGCGTCCAGGAGCAGCCTGAGGCTGTGACTCCCACTACAGAGCTAGAGATGGACAATATGGACACCTTCTTGGAGAAACTGCCTCCAAGCGGCAAAATGACCAAGACTGAGTCGCTCATCATCCCGTCCAATAGGTATGAGGTTCTGTGCCCCTTACCCATTCAAGGTCCTCCTTTCTCCACCAGACCCGTGTCGCCTACACTCTTCCTCCACTTTAATTTGTGTGATTAAAGAACTGTCACCTTCTTTATCTAACTAGACAGGAGCCAAAGCTGGCCGGGCGGAGAGGAAGGAGCACTTCCCTTAAAGAGCGACAACCCAGCCGGCCGCAGAACGAAAGGGCCAATAGCCTGGACAATGAACGTTCCTTTGATGCACGCTGCCACCTTCAGGCAAGGAGAGAAACCAGCTGTCCTTAGTAGTGCTGAATCATCAGTTTTTTTCCGTGTTAATATTTGTGGTCGTGCTCCTAATTTTCATTTCAAGGAAATCAGGCCTCATGTTGTCATTCTTGCGCTTCTGGTCTCCCCCTCAGATTCCCAGGAAAACTGTGTATGACCAGCTCAACCACATCCTGGTGTCCGATGACCATCTACCAGAGAGCATCATCCTCATCAACACATCAGACTGGCAGGGCCAGGTGAGTCCATTCATCTGCTATTTTTACACATTTTTGAGAGCATTTGAAATGTTTTTCCGTAACTGGAAAAAGCAGTGTGTTATTAAGACTTCCTCTCTAGGACTCTAGGACTTTAGTATTGTGATGTTGCTGGCATGGTAGTTCTTTTCAGTGTCTGTAAAAGAGGGGTTTCCCAAGGCGCGTGGGTGCTAGAGGGACGCAGGCCGTTATTAAAGATGGAGGTCTTTAACCCCTTTCCCCAGGGCTGGCTTGATATAGACCTTTGAAGTGGGGATGTTCTTCAAAGGTTGTTGTCTACTTATTTTGATGCTTAGGTATAGAATATGAAGGGTGAATTTTGTTATCTCTTTGCAGCATTAGACTTATACCTGCTCTCAGTCATTGTTAATAGAGCAGGATAGCTCAGTTTTTTTTTTGTTGCGCTTGAGAACCCTGAAACTACAGCACTTTTGTACGTCGCTCTGGATAAGAGCATCTGCTAAATGACTGAAGGGTAAATGTATAATGATCAATGATAATCCAAAAAAATGACAACTACTTTTTATATTATTTTTGTCATTTTGTGTTTTATTCTTAAAGATTTCTTTGTTTACTGAAATTTATCAAAGTATCCATTCTTAATGGGGGGTGGGGGTTTGGTGGCTTGTGATCAGTGCACACCCTGCAAAGTTAAAAAAAAATAATAATAAAAAAGAAGAAAAAAAGGATTCAGTTAGATGGGGGGGAATGGAGGCAGGAAAGGATTTAAAGAGCATGGCCTATGCGATGTAGGGCTGGTTTAAGTTTTTCAAATTTTTCATTGCAAAATGTTTCTAGTTGCCACATAAAATAAATCATGCCAAAAGGGCAATTTTTGGTGCTTTAAAAAAACAAAACGTATTTATTAATGAAATAAAGATGTTGAGTGTGAGAAAGATTGAGAAAAGCAAGGCCACTCTTTCTCCACTGTTCTCAGTATCTGTCGGGCGTGCTCCAGAACCACCATCTCCCGGTCGTCTGCACCTGCACTACCGCCGACATCCAAGCTGCCTTCAACACCATCGTATCCCGCATCCAGAGATTGTGAGCTGGGCTCTGTCCCCTCTCTTCATCTGCTTTTTTTACTTCGCTCCCATCCTCATCCACCTTCTCCAAACCTGTAAAAATGGTTGTATAGTGTATACAGAATTACGCCTACGCAATAAGGCAATCAAAACATAACTGATGGAAAGACTAAAAAAGGATGTATTTGTGGTATTAAAATGTCATATCCATATCATTTTTATTTTTTCAGTGTTCAAACAGTCATACAGAGGGAAGTTGGGAAGGAAGTACCACGTTCATCCCGCTATAAAGCTCATCACTGACCCCTGATCCGTTTGCCTGCATTTCTTTTCCCCCAGCTGTAACTGTAACTCCCAGACACCCATCCCCATCAAAATCGCGGTGGCCGGGGCACAGCACTACCTCAGTGCAGTCCTGCGTCTTTTCGTGGAGCACCTTTCCCATAAGACCCCAGACTGGCTGGGCTACATGCGCTTCCTGATCATCCCGCTCGGTGAGTGGGGAATAAGCCGTGAGTAGCACGAATCTGATGAAATGATTTTTCACAGCCCGGCCACTATCATTCATCTCTGTGTTCAGGTTCCCACCCCGTCTCCAAGTATCTGGGTACCATCGACTACCGGTACAACAGTCTATTCCAGGACGCCGCATGGAGGGACCTCTTCCACAAGCCAGAGGCCCCTGTTGTGGGTAAGGTGCTGTCACTGCTGCCGTGTCGCTCAGAGGATATTGCGTCTAGTGTGCCCATAATTCCTTTAAAGTTTTAGTCATTTACGGTTTAAGAACGAGCCAAGCTTTGACGGGGTTGGCCCATTGCGGACACGGGGAGGACTGTGGATCTATGTGTGTGTCCTCGCCCATGCAGTACAGGAGAGCCCAGACGTGGTGTCCAGGGTGACTCAGTACATGGTGGGGGCCAATGCTGCACATCAGTTGCCCATTGCAGAGGCCATGCTTACCTACAAGCAAAAGAGGTGAGGATTCAGATGCTGCTCCTTCCCCCGGTGTCAACGTAACGTAAACTATCTTAACTATGTTTATGATGTCCGATTCATTTATTTTTATTGAGTCGATATAAGTCTCACGTAGGGTCAATTCTGTGGTCCGCTGTAAGTTTAAAATGCCCATTGTCCCTAAACGCTTATTAAATTTGAGTTGTGCGTCACTGCAGGCAGATAAATTGCTCGCTAAATTGTTAGTTGTGAACTGGGTCTCCCTTCTGTCCTGTTGCATTAAGATTCTTGCACAACTGAACCACAACCATTTTGTTCATGGCCTTTAAAAGGCAATGGGATCCTCAGTGCTCTTCTTTAGTTTGTGTATTTCATCGTTTGTTCTCATCTGAAGTTCAGGTTTATGTACTGTCACTTAACAGCCCCTTGCCTAACGTAACTTAAACTGCATCATTATTACCTCTTTTACCCTCTCATTAGAGGCATCTATGTGCAACATCCATTTTGATGAGTACATTCTACAATATCTGTAACGTATAAATATGCCTATAGGTGATGCTCTGGAGACTTTTTTAAAAACTATTTTTAACCATTTCTGCTAAGCCGTTTTTCATTTTGTATGCGTGTCTAACAGTACTTTAATAAAACTCCTGGTAATTTTCAAAAGAAGTCTTTGTTCTTTTGAATGACCATTTTCATTTGCTGATGTGTGGTTGAAACATGTATTTATTTGATGCTCCAACTGGTTATGTCCTTAAGATTCCAGGCTAGATTTCAATAGATTTAAAGACCATTGAGGGTCCCCCGTTTTCTGTGAATAACATCTGTGTGTTTTGCTTGTTTGTTTACTTATGTATTGTTTTTTTGCTTTCTTCGAAGGAAAAAGAGCTTTCATTTTGATTTTGCAGTAAGGTATCGTGGTCTGCTTGAGTCCCTTGGTGATCCATTTTCTCCATGTGTTTGATCTCCCAATCTGGCAGCCTTTACCAGCACGAAGACCTGCGGTCTGGTGTCTGGGGGCAAACCCCCTCCCTTTAATGGCACGCTAAACTCAGAAGGGTGAACACATCTCACCCTGTGCCTGGGGGTCTGCAGTCAAAGTCTCTTCGCTGTTGAAACTTTTAGTCACCGAGGTGGAATGGAAGCTGCCTGGTTCTGGCCCCACAGCGCCAGGGTTTGGCATCCATTTATTTCTACTTTTCAAGGAGTCTTAATTCCAGAGTATAAATTTATTTAAAAAAAGAAGTCTTAATGGCAGATCATAAATCACATACAAGTATTGGTAATGGTAAAAAGATTTAAGCATTTCTAAAAAGATAACTTGGTGATCCAGTTAAATGGCAGTCGTGGGGGTAAAGGCTGCCCTCTTTGCCTACTCCCTTGATTCATTGCTCCTTAAAAGTTTCTGGTCTCTTTTTCCCTCGCCCTCTGTTCCAGCGTGCTTATGGCTGTGTGTGCTTGTTCACATAAGTGACATTTTAATACCCATACAGGTGTACAAATCGGCCCCTTACACATTTTATATCTAGTTATGTGCATGCATAGACATTAGGTATATGTAGCTTCATGTATGCCTGTATATAAAATAAACTTACACATTTTTTGCATACTGTATGCAAAAATAGATCATGCATATACAGTATGTATACACACATGGATACTATAGATGTATGATGTGTAAAAATGCACTTAAATATTTTATCTCTATTTTAAAACACTGCAAATTATTTAAGGTCCTGCCAACAAGCACTCCCCTGAAGTTCACAATTCTCCATACGGCTGTGTAGAGTCTGGCTTGGGCAAGCCTCTTGACTTTTGGTGAAGGGGCCTGGATCGCATGGCTCTTGGCTGCTATGAGGATTATTGTAGCTTTTTTCCAGCTGGTGTTCTAATTTGCGTAAACTGTCCCTGGAGGCGTGTGCATCTTTCTGGCAGTTGGCGTGGGGGTGGAGTTTAAAATAGCACCCAGCGCTGAACCTGCATGTCATGCTCTCTGCTTTTTGGGCACCAATCGTGTTGGAGATGGGGGGGATGGTTCCTAAACAAAGCCTGTATTTGCTAAAAGTCAAATTTGCTAATACTATGATCATGATTATTTAAAATAATCGCATATGTTTTCAATTATAAATATGGGAAGAAGTATAAGTACCTAGTTGGTCAAGGATTTATTTTGGAACCGTCTATATCAAATCAAAACTTTGGTTCAACTGAAAGGTTTGCCATCGTATGAATCATGTGACACACCTGGCACTGATGGTGGCTTGTCTATGTCTCTCTTAAAAGTTCTGGGCTCAGGTGTGTGGGAGGGAGGGGGTTCAGGGGTAGTCAGCCTCAGGTTTCTAATAGCGAATGATCAAAATCTACTCACTAAAAATCTATGGTTCAAATGTGTTTTGTAAAATCTGACCCACAAATGACAATGGAATCTATGCTTATGGTGAATTCTCTCATTTTTTATATTCTCTTGCATGTGTTCATAAAGGTCGGTCAGAGTGTTAAAATCCCTCACAGTTGTACTTGCTCTATTATCCATGACCTCGCCATTACAGCCCTTTAAATGGAGAGGAAAATATGGGTACCTTGAAAGAAATTAAATTTTACAATTCTGCCTTATTATAAACTGGCAGATCCTTTAGGTGGCAAGCAAATGACCACCCCCACCAGACCTGGGGTCCATTAGCAAAGTATATCAGTGTAGTGTTCCATTGTAACCCTGCATTGGGTTGGTGTAAAAGTGCATAATGGGGGGGGGAATAAGCAATTGAGGACCTTAACAAAGGCAATTGTAAAATAATGCGCATGTTGTATCGTTGATAAAATAGGTGGTGACCCCAGCTCTGTTATTCGTTTCCAGATATTAAAAAACCACTGCTACTCTATAACACTCTGGCCGGTGCCCCTAGAGGAACCTAATCCAGAGAAATGAGTTGAACAGTAAAAAGGGGAGGGGATGTAAGTCCCCAATGAGCTTTCATGTTCTCGCTTTACACCCCTCTCCTGTTTCACTTTACTCTTTTTCTCATGCTACTCCTCAGCCCAGATGAAGACTCCTGCCAGAAGTTCATCCCTTTTGTTGGGGTAAATCAGTCATTATTGATGTTTATAGTATATTTATGCATTTAAAATTCTCATAGCTTTTATATATATTTCCATGTTTGACTCTAAACTTAGTTACTGTGAAGGTTTTATTTATTTATTATAAAACATGTATATTGACACAAGTACAAGCCCTTATTTTTATGTTCATGCAAGGGTTGGAATTTGACTCTGACTTCTGACCCCTCGTCAGGTGGTAAAAGTGGGCATTGTGGAGCAGTCGTCTGCGACATCAGGTGAGAGAGGCAAAAGGTCTTATCCTGTTTATGTGTACGTTCTGATATCAACTTTTGAATCCTCTCTGTTACTCTCATGAGTAATCCAATTAAGAGCCTGACAACCCTCTGATTATCAGTTGGAGTAATATTTAGAATTCATGACTTTCATACTTGGTTAGCAATAGTGTACCAAACTGCAAGCCTCTCACCTCTCTCCCTTTTTGTGTACTCTTTACTCCTGGCCTCCAGGCGACTCTGATGATGCCACCCCTGTTGGGTCGGGCCTTCTTTCTTCCACCCCACCGCAGATGTCACCTGCCCTGAAAGAAGCCTCACCTACCCCTCCTTCATCCCCTTCTGTCAACACCAGCCTTAGCTCGTATAGGTAAAACGTCACATATACATTCTCTAAAAGGATCTAACCTCAGACGAGATGTAAAACTATGAACGTAGAATGGGATGAATGTAACATTTATTTACCTATTTAGAATTGACAGTTTAATACAGCTTGATTTTTACGGAAACATTTTTAAGGTTTAAAGCGGAAGAGTACGATGTTTTAAATCTGAATACATTGAGCACTTTTCCACCTGATGCACTGTATCTATTGAAATACAGGCATATGAAAACTGGTACCGTAGGCAGGACATGGGTGTGTAGTTAAGACTAAGTAGTGCAGAGAATGGAGTAATGCTGTTACTGCAGATCTGATTACTCATGTGATGCATCACGCCCCACTTGCTGTGCCATAGCAGTTCCCCTGGGGGAGGAGAGCTGATGGGGCTGCAGGTGGATTACTGGGTGGCTCCTGTGGAGAGGAAGAGGGATGTGGAGAAGAAGGACTCGTCCTCTAAGAACACACTGAAGTGCACCTTCCGCTCCCTGCAGGTCAGCCGGTTGCCCCTGACCGGGGCAGAGTGTGGTCCTCAGCCCACCATGGCCATGACTGTGGTCACCAAAGAGAAGAACAAGAAGGGTGAGAAGGCGGGACTGTGGGGGGAGAGAGAGCTGAAGAATACAGTGTGGTGTCTTATTTAATACAATGCAGAATTGTTTGAGTTTTTAAACTGAGTTTAAAGTAATTTAATGACATAGGTCATATAATAAGTCTTGGACTCTGTTAAATTACAGATATTGATACTTTATTTTCTGGTAAGTAAATAAGCAATACATGATATGATCATTTCCAGACAGGAATGTGAATTGTGCCATATGTCCATACACTTCAGCTGGAAAAGTGTTAATTTTGTACAGCCTAAAATATATCCTGGCTCATCCGTGTAAATCTGCGTCTCTTTTTACTTTCTTCTATGTGCAGTAATGTTTCTACCGAAGAAGACAAAAGACAAGGAAGTGGAGTCTAAGAGCCAGCTCATTGAGGGAATCAGCCGCTTAATCTGCACAGCCAAGCATCAGCAGACAATGCTGAAGGGTAAGAGTCACAATTGGCTTCCCATAATTACTGTGTCATGGCATACTATGGATTAATTACAAAGCAAAGTGCTAGTTTGGTTTAGTACACCCCAAATTGCTTTGAAAGTAGGAAATGATTAATTAAGCTTAAAAAATAAAAAATAAAAAACCCAAATACCTGATGCCAGGGATTTATTCTGCTGGTTCAGATGAAAGAGATTTCAATCAAGCTTTTATGGCACTCCCAACCACATAGCTGGCATAAATCACTAAAGTGGAGAAAAGGGAACACAAAAAGGTAAATGAACCTCGGCAGGGTTTTAATATATTTAATTCATACAAAAATATTGACACAATAATATAATATATTCCTAAATTGAATTTTTAAAGAGTGTTTAAATTTATAGGTTTGTGGGCACCCTGAGAATGCTTTTATTACTGTATTCCATTACTCCCCACGGGTCTTCCAGCCTTTTCCATTACTCCCCACGTCTTTCAGCCGGAATGGCTACCCAGCAGATGACCCTCTTTTGTTTGATGGAATTCAAATCACCCAGCAAACAAAGTTTGCACATTTACTTGTGCAGTTATGGAATACTAATCTATTCATATGTTGCACAAATTAATAATATAATAATAATATGTAATTGTTTAATATTATATTAATTATTTAATAATATAACTAATTTGAAGATTATAAGTTTTGTATTTATTTGCTTTTGAGATTTGCTTCTTATATGGACTGAATTTCTGATTTTTTTTCATTGTATAATATAATCTTTTTTATAATTCTATATAATGATATACATTTGATCTCTCTCGCCCATCCCACAGTGCTTATTGACGGCATAGAGTGGAATGATGTCAAGTTTTTCCAGCTGGCTGCCCAGTGGTCCTCTCATGTCAAACACTTCCCAGTCGGAACCTTCGGACACTCGAAAGTGCCGTACTAGTATCTTCTGGGAGCCTAATCTGGAACTGTGGATGACCCCCTATGTGCCAACAGCCTATAAGCCCCCCCCACCCCCGGCCTATGTCCTTTGGTCTGACCACCCGTCCTTGTCTCTTAATTTAAGACTGTACTTTTCCATGTTTTTGTCTTTTTTTACTCGTTTTTTTTTGTGTTAGACTGAGGCTAGGCTGTTATGGGGAGGTGTTTTTCTTTTCCCGAATGACGCTTTTAAAATGCTTTTTTTTTTTTTTTTTTTAAACAAAAACTGAACCCTTATGAAATAATCTGTTTAGAAAATAACTCCTAACCAGAGTGTTCAGATTTTAGGCTACTCTGTGCTTCTTCACTTGGTGAATTCAGTTAACCTTTGCGGTTAACAAGATAACATTTCCCATTTCCTTTGTAAGATCAATTTCCAAGTGATTTCCAAGTAATTGGCTTTTTTGAGTTGCACTGACTTTGAAATTATGGTCAAGTAAAAGGAAATGGTCTGTCTATCTCCTAAGGTGTGACAGCTAGATGAATGTGTTAAAATATTCAAATTGAATGTTTCTTTTCTCCCCAACACCCTTTAACTCTCTCCTTGTTTATAAATTCCTCTTATATATGTTAAACAATACTTTTGTGGAAACACATATCCATGGAAATCCACTGCACTAAAGAGACTAAAAATGTGCAATAAAACTGTAAATAAAAGCTCCTCATAACTGAATTAACCAGTGTGCTCCTGAACTGTTGACCCTGTCTTTCTCAGTCTGTGTACATGATAGGAGGAGGAGCGGGTAGTACGTTATCATTCAGCCATTAAATGCCTTGCTGCCATGTTTCCTTCATGTATATAAATAAGAAATGGACAATTTGGTGATTTGAAAAAGCTTTGTTTTCTACTTATCAACCCCTGCACTCTTTAATTGATAGAATCTTTCTGTCTCAAATAAAGCTAGCAAGAGCCAAAGAGGGAGAGTGGCCTCAAACAGTGTTTCCATGATACTTTATTTAGTCCAAGGTTCTCCTGAAATTTGGGCGACTATAAAACCTCACCTGTACAGCATTACAATCTATAAATCTACATTTCTATGAATGCATCTTATACAGTCATATATTCATCAATTTTATCAGTGGAGTCAGACTTCCTGGTAAGTAGGGGAATTATTTTAGTTTATTCAAAAACGACCAAGCACATTCTAGGACATTGCATAATGTCTATTGTCACTCTCAGTTTTAAAGAACGTCAGTCAATGGAAGAACAACTGAGGCAATGTAGATCCAGAGAAAAAATAAATACTGAAAATTGGTCCACAGGCACTTTTGTAACAGTGATTTTGTTGTCTCCCGTGGTCTGATTAAAACTCAAACGAGTCTAAAATAACACAATGAGATCCAGTTATCTCTGAAGAAACTGTAAAAGCTGCTTTAAAGAACCCTTGACTGATTATCACGAACCAGAATGTTCTCTATGAACCAACGACATCAAACCTCGAAATTGGTGCTGTAAGATATTTACGCAATGAATTAAATTTTGAGAGTTGTATCAAATTCACAGAACTTTACTATCACTGAAGGATTTTTATTTTAAACATCCTGTAATTAATTTTTTAATAAGTATTACTGTACAAATTTTAAAATATGGAAAGGTCCTGTTCATGTTTATGTAACTATCCT
>JAOVYW010043309.1:3089-25864 GCA_025775045.1 Hiodon tergisus
TTTGTCATCCTTTTGTGAAGATCTAAATGACAGCATCTCCGATTTGAGAAGCAGTTGTTCTCAGCGTTCCGGTAGTCACACTTCCACAGGAGTCTCACAGGAGGACTAATGGTAAGAGCTTTAGTTCACCATTCCAGGTTCACCAGAATACTGGAGTAGAGATGCAGGGAGCCTTAGCCACACACACAGCCGTTTAAAAACAACTTTAGCGTTTTCATGCCTGGCGATTTTAACAATGAATTTAAGGATAAGTACTGATCTAAGCTTTCTTGAATTAGGACGGTAAAAGCTGCAAGGATCCCGCTGGAGCAACCCGTGCCAGATCAACACTTATGCTCAGGGTTACAAGGGCGATTCTCCCGAGAACCTATGAGAATGTGAATGTGATGGACATATACCGTGTAATCCAGACAAGCCCAGGGGCAGTACGCTGATGACATACGTGAATAGCCGCTTGTGAAGTGCCGATACAGCGGATGAACGTCGCTTGTTTACAACCCTCCTAACACGCTCAAAGCGCTGCTCTAGCATCGCAGAGACGTTAGCTGAGTATGTGCTTACTGAGAAGAAGTTTAATGAGTTTCAGGGCTAATTGCTAACTGACAACAACTGAAAAAATCCAGTGCTTAAGATCGGACTGGAGTCTTTTTACATTTGAAATTGATGTGCCACCTGATGTTGCACAAAAACAATTCTGTCGTGGTCTGTCTCTCTTGGCTATTACCGGAGCTTTATGATAAGAAACTTCACGGATATCCACTGTGTGTAAATTACATTGACCCATACTGCTATAGGAAATGGAAATTTCACTATGTACCAGAACACACCAGGGGCATGTGACAAATTTTCTTTGTGGCATGCATTGCCTCCACCATTTCATCACACTTGCCATTAACTTCACACTGTGCATCTGTATGAACTGCCAAGTATACAAACTACAGAGAGATGAGAAAAATCTAATAGCTTAAAAAAAACAGCGAGTGGGGGGGGGGGGGGTCTTACTAATCAGATTCTCATTGACAAACATAATTGAAATATTTCATGAAAGGCAGCACGTACCTCAGAGACAGAAGGGGGACGCACAGTCACTTCAATATGCCCTCTACTCAAACTGAGTTTTGCACCGCACACACACAGACAAAAAAAGGAAGGTTGTTTTGCATGAACTTCTAGAACTCGTGATTGAGACTGTATCTTGATTGAAAATAATTTATTTCTACATTCAATAGGCTGTCATGACAGCAGAATAACCTCTCGTCAGTGGGGCTGCCTACTCTTTGTGAGAAACATACAGACACTCCACTGGTAAAGGACTACAGCACCCACACAAAGGCCTTCAAGAATACGCAGAAGCTCAGTGTGCCAGCATGCTCACCCGAGACAGGTGTGGTGTAAGGAGGGCTCAAGTCTGAGCTGTTATGCCTTTGAGCAAGGTTATTAAACAGATTTGTTTCAGTAAATGCCTATCAGCAAAATTCTCCAGGTAAGGAACCAGTTCCTTCGATTATAAACAAGAGGAGCACAAACCTTTTCAACATGTTCAATCTGCACATTACATTTAGATGGGGGTTTTTAAAAGTAGAAACAATTAGGTGTCCGTCTCAACGTCGTCTTCACCACTGCGGAGCACAGAGGCCCTTTACCAACTTCGTTTGACCAACTTCTTTCTCACGGGAAATCGTGATTGCAGCACCCCCCCCTCCCACATCCACCCCCGCCCTGTTTAAACACTGGTTTTTGTTTGTGTCAGCATTTTACAAGAGTATTTTTTAACCTTCGCCAATTAAATCTATATTGGCTTCCTCACCTTTCTTCAGATGGGCTCAAGGTCAGCCGCAAAAAAAACAAAAAAAACCCCCACAAATGAACGACCTCCATCCTGCAACAACATTGAGCCATGACAGAAAGCAAGCGTTTTAATCTCCCGTTATCAAAAGGAAACAGCAAAAACAAATTTCGTAACACCTGATGTTCAATATCTCAATTTAAAATAATTGAAAAGGCCGTATCGCACTTCTCTTGGAGCTCCACACAGCAACGTCAAAACCTAATTCCACCACAACACGCGATATCCAGGAAGTTTATCATTGATGTAGGGCTTTGTTTCAACCAAGGCAATCACAGCACTTATTGATCCTTCTAAGCAGGGCCCATAAGAACCAAAGGATAAGTAATGAAAATACTGATTCATCCAACACCGTTTCACAGTATCATCAAGCGGGCTATGAGTCAATAAGCCACAATCATTACAATTGTGCTATTTATTAAAAAGCTTTTTCAAGTTCTTTCCATCCCACCCATGCGCCCCAAAAAACACCTCCAGCTCATACAGATTTATGTTGGATCAGAGTGAGTGGATGTGACTACCCAACAGTGCATACAAAATTTCTTCTCCCCCTTCCATCTGGAGTCACATATTTCACTAATGCAGTCAGGAATCTGAAACATCCCGGCCTTGGGAAAGAAAAGCAAACAGCAGGATCAGGTCTTTTAACCGAGATTGCTCAGATACGTCCGTGGCCTTGTGTGCGAGTGCCAGAATAAGTGAGCTGTTCCAACAAGTTGGTAGGACAAGCTCTTCAGAGCTTACCGAAAAAAAACTCCACTCTGAGCATTTACATCTGCTAGAACAATGGGATGTCCACACATGCATGATTCTCCACCATGGTAACTAAAAAAACTGTGATCATAACCCTGCACTTGAGTTTACTTACACAGGCTAACGATAATATCGACGTAAGCTACCAAACGAAGGTGCTAACAGATGTATGCATACAAAGATGCAACTAAAACCTCCTGCTAATACATTGGAACAAATATCCTTAACTTTACAGCACTTTGGAGGGTGCACATCAGTCATAAATATATTGTTTGCTGCCTCAGTGCAACAACTTGTGAGCATCAGTCTAGATTGCAAAAGAGTGGTGGATTATCAAAATGTTTTTCATAGCAACTTCATTTGAGAAAAGTGCCGAAAAAGATTATGTTTTTGACCATATACCCAAGTGAACAGAAGTGAAAGCATCAGTTTTTGAAAGAAAAAATTAGGAAATATTTCAAAGGCATTATCAGTGGCACTTGCCTCAAAATGGATAGGTACATATCGATAAAAAAATATGTGACATTTGTTTGTTTTTTAACCGAAACCTAAATTCAAAGTGAGGAGTAAAACCTCAAGGGCAATAAGGCACAGAGTTACTGGTTTGCTGTAACACACGTTCTCCAGCTCTAGTTTGGTGTTCATCACCTCAGCATATCCCTGACTACGCTATTACTTTTCATCAATGGGGAAAACAGCTTGGCTTTTCCTGATACATTCAATATTGTCAAGTCTGCTTTCTTAATTAATCAAACATACAAATAGTGAGAAAGTCGGACTCTGGCATCACTTCAGCCTTGGTGATCTAATTTGTTCGCAAAAATTTTGTCACTAGCTGTGATGTCACTGCCAGCTGCCCTATCATTCAGGGCCTGGAAACAAGATTCCACACACAGCCACCTTAGAAAATATTATGATGAAACCTATATTTCCTGTTAAAGGGCCTTCACCACTTTTTGCACCAACGACATGCAAACATGTTTAGCTGGGATGATACTGTTTTCTGTGAAGTGTCCCACTTTCACACTGACAGTGGAAAAGGGAGACTGCGTGTTGGAAACCCTGGGTGACACTCAACACCTCTTTGGCTTGAGCCCAAAGGCAGAGACCCTCACACTTGTACATCTCTGAAGCTCCACAGATTGTTTCTCGTTAATTGAAAAGGCATTGCCTTCCCTATTACCTTGTACCTTTCAGCAGAAATAACTTCCTATGTCCAATGCACTGCCATCGGGTAGGGAATTAACATTAAATTGCAGAATCATTAGATTAGTGATTACTGACTAATGTGCCTAATTAGGAAGCAAAGGGGTCCTTCCATTAACTGATCGACCTTTGACATGACCATTGAGCTATTTCAAGGTCAGGATAAGAAGGCAACTTCAGAACTGAAAGGTCCTGAGAAAAGTCAAATTTAAAGAAAAACATAAAACCTTCCAAATTAGGCACTTGAGTCTCTACTTTTAGTTAAATCTGTCTTATACTAATATGCATTCAGAATTGTGTGGTGAATCGTCCAATACTTGAACAAACTACACTCCCTGTCTGCCCTTGGGGACTTACCTTTTGCCGGATCTCTTCCTCCATCTTGACTGGAGACCCCAGCTCAGCCACCTGCTTGACCCCCTCGCTGGCGTAGCCCCCATACTCCCATAGCACGTAGTTTCTGGAATGTGACGCACCAATGATGGCGGACCAATGATTTGCGCGTCCTGTCAGAAACACAATCCTAAGTCAGAATCCATTGCTGTCGTTACACACACTTTCAGAGGCTTGCTCAATTTTCTAAATCTCTGTTGTGCGGCTTAGTCACCAGCACCCTGGCATTCATAATGGAATACGTTTTCAATTAAAGATGCACTCGTTGGCCAAATTAATCTGTGTTTGTGTCTTGGCAGGAACTGGAGAAGCCATTACATAAACCCACTCTGCGGCATCCTTTAACTCCTTGACATTGTCTTCCGTTTATCTTTGGTTTGCCTCTTTGGTTTATCTATGAACAAATTGGGTGCACTGAGACTGGAGATGAAGGAACGAAAAGTCATCCAAATAGGTTACTGTTCATCTAGATTAGTAGATGCAAAAAATAAACGTCACAACGTACAACATGATGAATGGTTTAATTATATACCCATATACTCACTGCATGTATGGACATATTAAAAAACCTCCCAAAAAGCTGGGCACTAAATCCTGTTGAAGACAGGAAAAACAAGGGTGATGCTGCACATCCACAACTCCGATGTAAAAGGCCACCAGCCTCTTCTTTGCTTGGCCCTGGATTTACAATTTACAACCCCCCCTTTTCAATTTTACCCCTCATTTCTAGCCGGCAGGCCTATCACGTCCTATCTTTATAGGCTGCCCCGGCTGACGAGACTGCCACCACAGGCATTTCAGATCTCTCCGAAAGATGAACGTTGCACTAGCAACCCTGTCAGCCTGAATGTTGCAGTATACTCTCGGTTGCTACATGGCTAATAAAACCCAGACTGCAGATGACAGTTGGTTGGACAGACAAGTCCACCTTGCAAATGCAATGAAGGGGCGATCTATTGGGCTCTGACATGCACCCCTTCCCACCCCATCTCCGGCCCAATACAATCGACGGACAATGGGCCACACTGGCTAAGCATCTGAACCAGCCCTCCCCTAAAACAATCCCCCATTGTCACGGTGTCGCCTCAACATGTGTTTGCTGCCTAAATTTCACTTGCTTTTCACTAACTTTTGATAACCAGAAGAATCACGGAAACCACCATCTTGGCAGGGGGGATTTTTAAATTAAAATAATCAGTTCTAAATGCGTACTTATGTACGTTTCGCTTCTGTAGCTCCTTGCAGGAAGAGATACCTCTAACTGATGGACTGGAACCTTTGTTTTCTCAATTTCAAGCACTGGTGAGCCAAAATCCACAGAAGTGTAAAATCTTTTTGGTTTGTTGCTTTTTTGGGTATATTGATAGATTGTCTCGATATTTAAATGTACTGTTTCTTCTATTGCTTTCTATTTTGCATACCAGACTAAAATCAGGATATGGCTGAAATATGAAATATATATTTTTGAGGCAGGTTTGCTTAGGAGCAATCAGTAACTTAATTACCACAAAAAGCTATACGCAGTTGTGCACTAATAGGACAAACTGTCATGTTAGAAACAACGACCCATAAACTCTGCCTTTCTCTTTAATTAGAGAGGAACATCCCAATTTTACTCCACTATTCCATTTCTGAAGGATACAGAAAATTACAGCATTGATATAGACCTTGGCTTTTAAGGTATCTATCTTTGTGTTCAGAGCAATCTTGTTGATACGTATAGATGACGGTAGAATCTTCTCTCAGTGAGGGAAGTTTTCCAGAGGAGTGTGTGAGGATTCAATACTGCCCCTAAAAACCTTAACATCTTATTTCCCTTTACGATTTACACCGTGACAGACCATATACACATCTTCACAGGGCTGCTTACCAAACACTATATAAGGTTAATCCCTCCAAATCCAGCAGGCCTGTATCAAATCTGTGATGTGCTATGAAGTAGCAATGTTTATTTTGTTATTTCCTGCCAATGGAGCCTCTTCCTGTTTCCCCAATATTAACATGGATTTCTGCATAAGCTTTGCTTGCATAATATGTAGGCTATCATTAACTCATTCTGTGCGTTTTATCGCTTTCATAACAGCAGCACGTGAGTTTAACTTCTCCCATGTGAAAGGGTATCCCACCTTGTTGCATGTTGGTACACCTTAGAGCCAGTGGCTCAAGTGTGGTCTCTGACGGTTTTAATTCACCCAGACATTTAACCACTGGATGGCCATCTAGACTGAGTGCATTTTTTCTCCCCCAGATTGGCAAGTGAGTTAGCAAACCTGCCGGCGGGTGGTTCCCTGGTGTCAAGGGTCAAATGGCCTGGCACAAGATTACACATATGCAAAGCCTAACAAACAGCCTTGTTCTGGGTTCTGAAAGTGGAGCCAAAGTAGTTCTGTCGCAGAACAGTGTTAAAGATGCAATCTTTGTGCTTGCCAAATGAAGCCCAATGAACCTCAACCTAATAATTGCAGGTGTTCCACTTTTCAGTTTAGCAGCTTGCCTCTCTTCAGTTCTTCACTGGTGCATCGGGAACTCTTCTTTGCCGCCGAGACACCCACTGACCAACTATAATTGTGTTTGACTGATGCAATTTCATCTGCGACTTAGCGTGATTACGGAATGATTACACACTGGTCATGGGAGGAGACATGATTTTCCAGTAATTAACTATACATATCACAGACTGATGGGTAAGGAATTATTCTTAGTGCGTTATACATTACATAGATGTCAGAGACAGGCGGTCAATTTTATAACCACAAATCCAATTATGGTTTTCACTACCGACAGTGGGAACGGCGGCTGTAAAGAATTTTTTCTCCGGTTCCCCTTTTCGTTACCAAAGTAAAGTCTCCAAGCACAAAAATTCATTTTCTCTCCACTCTATCGCCTAAGCCTATAAATTAAGGGCAGGGTCTATCTCCTGGTTTGGGCTCATTCCTGTGATAATTATATTGATCACTCTGTGGATTCCTGCCTCTAGTTGAAAGCTGAAGTTATCCCTGGGATTAATTTTTCGTCCACAGAATCAGTCTCAAGGTTATCTGAACATATAGGCCCCGGAGCATCGGGATGGCATGCAAACTAATTTTGGTAACTCACTTGGGTAGTCTTTGGGGTGAACCTTCTCTGACCAGTTCCCGTAGAAAGTGACCCGGTACTTGGCCGTCCCACAGGCACAGCACTCCAAGATGGGCTTCTCGGTCGCCTCCCCGGGGAGCGACTCTGAAACGGAATGGCACGGCACGACAGTGGAATGAAAGTCCCGCCCTTTTCACATTAGCGCGCCAAACCCAGTACTCAAATGGAAACAGTGGCCTGGTTTCCCAACTTGCGTATGCGTTCAGAAACCTGGGAGGTTGGGTCGTGGCCATGGGGAACCATCTAAGTAAACACAACAGACTCTGCAATTTGCTCTCATAGCCATTCAGGGTGGGTTCCCTTGTAATTACATCATCGGATTGCAGCAATACATCGTGTGTGCAGCATCTAAGTGCAGCGCAGCAACTCAGGTCTGCCACGGTAATGAGAGTCCTACCTTTCTCACACATCCTCCTGGTGAGGGAGCCTTCATCCTGGAAATAAATTATTCTCTTCTGCACAATGCTCGCCCTGCAGAGGAGAAGAGTCACCGTTAAGATGGCAATTAAAGCACAACTCTTCCTGGCAATCAAGAGTATCGTCGTGACTCACAGAGGGCCTCTAAGTAACACACGCCTGCTGAATAACAGGCATACAGAGTGGGTGCAGGTGAGGGATGTTAAGGTTTCTTCGGCTGCTGCTAAGTACATTGTTTATGGGTATATGTCCAAAAGTATTTCCTGGCACAACTAGGATTATTTTTCCTTTGCATTTCATAATAAACTCTAGTCCTCTTCTGTGCATTTATTTTATATAATGGCACTACTGTCGTGCAAATACTGTGTCTGTTGGGGGTAGCAGTGACTGCAACTAGTATTAGCATCTACTATATGAGTCCATGATACAAGGACTGTGGTGTGGCATGTTTTGTTGTTACTTCCCAATGTCCAATCTACAGGAAAATGGACATCCAGTGGACAATGGTCATGTTCCAACTGCAGCTGCCACCCAGGATTTCTACCACAGTGCAGTGTAACAGACCGCCATTCAAGATCCAGAAATCAAGAGCCCCCCCGAGCGAGAACCTCACTGCGTTTTAATCACCCCTGGACCTCCTTCTTTCCTTGCGAGAAAATAGCAGAAACGTCAGAAATGTCAGGGGTTACAGTACTCAATCCAGAATACTAATGCAAAACATTCCAAGAAGTAATAGTGAAAGCGAGTGTGATAGATGCGAGACAGTAGAGCAAGACCTTGGTTCCCATCCAAACTTGCACCAGCCAGAGAACTTCTGATCCTAACAAGAATTCCTACACACTATGCCTTCTTGGGAACTGGTCCCAGGAAAGCGTGGCTATCACTGTGTTCTTATCAATCCCGCTTCAAGCTTTTCAGAGATGGCTCTTAAAAGCGCTCATATTCCATACTACGAGGGTATAAACTTTCAAAGATGTCTCTGTCTTATATCAGTGGAGGATTATAGGCCATCCCTTTAATGGAAAAGGATCCAGTTTCTCTTGGTTCCGATTTGCAGAGGTTGCAGTGTCTATTGGGCTTTTGTTCATGTCTGGAGGACTGAGGTGGCAGCACGTTTTTTAGCCTTTGCCAAGCAAGACGCCTAGATGCACAAGCCGTAAAGGCTCTACCTCGAGTGCGGAGGGACGAAATGACAGGCAAACACCCACATTTGCATTACAGAGGTTTCTAAGCACAACATTTTCTGGAACAATACCAGGCGTACACTAAGCGTTTTGTCTTAAGGGAGAGTTAAATAAATTAAAGTAACTACAACCTATTTCCTTGTATCAGCTTGGCAGTCAAATATGGTGAACTGCATCCAGCAAAATGGCAATCATGCACAGCAAGGGAAACAGCCTTCTGCTGGGTGGATATGTTGTAGGTGAAAAGGTAAAAAGGACCCTGTGGCTATGAAAAGACTAGCAAGGAGGTCATTAATTGGTCAAACCTTAATCCAGGCCCCTCTCAATTCCACATTTCTCAACAGAGATGAGTCTCCATACTTTTCATGGGAAGCCAGATACACAAGCATAGTCATGGTTTTTAAACAACCAATCTAAATTCCATCGTTGAGATGTCATTAGGGTCAGACACACGGTTCTAATGATCCAATAATACCAATAATCGAAAATGTGTGTGTGTGTTTGTTTGTGTGTATGCATGTGTGTTAGTATGTGTGTGTCCATTATGGTAATCTGTTTTTTTATTTAATTTTTTATAATGACTTCATAATGACTTCTCTTGTTCTGTTCCCCTAAGGATTTTTTTGCATTTTTCTATTGAAGTTTCCAGACATGCATTGCATCCAAACATGCAAATATCTAGTGTGGTATCACTGCACTAAAGAAATTGCACAAATCTTTTAAGAATTTATCTTGCATGCCATTCAGGAATTAAACACATGGTATTAAATGCATCTACTGTGTTTTTTTATGCATCAAAAACACTATCAATATGCTAGGGTGTTGCGTATTTCCATTAGCTAAGAGGGTCAAAATCTTTCCATTTAATCCGATGCTCAGATTACCTTACTATTGACTACTACTTATTTCAACTGGCCAATACTGGTAAAACGATTAATTATAGCCAATAATTATATAATAATTCATTAGAATTTAGGTAGATGATCAGCCTTCAGAGGAAGGATTCAGAACACCACAGACCATTTTTCATAGTTTAATAACGTTCTCAAAGCCACTTGCCCTAAGTTAATGTTTTTCTCTTTTGCAAAGCCAGCACAGTAAATGAGAGCTTTAGAAGTATAAATCTTACCTTATGTTAATTACTGAAATAAATCAATCCTCCCTTAGTACCATGCATATTCCACCAAGCACACGCAGACCTGCGCACACCCAGACACAAACTATCATCTATAATCCCAAGGGATTGCCAAACACTTGTTTTCCTATACAGTCACATCCAAATAATATCATGAATCAATTGCAAGGGCTAAAAAGATGATTTAACCCCAGTTTAATTTGATGAGAGAAGATTTTGCAAGATGCTAAATTTGTTTATGTGCAAAACAAATGAACTGCATAGTCAAACAACAAGGCCTTATTAGAAAAAAATAGAGGTTAACAAAAATATAGTACTAGCTTGAACTTTCTGGTTCGAGCAGAAATTTAATCGATTTGGAGAACCAGCCAGGTGTCGAATCTAGAATCTTCGGAATTGGGGTCCGCCCCTTCAAAATGGTTTCTCTCTGTTCTGCTGACTAGTGTTGGTCTGAGCCTGAGTGATAAGAGGTCTGCCAGACTGTGGGTTTTGCCTCCCTTTCCCAGGTCATTTATACACAGCGCATACCGTTATCTGACCTTCAGATCAAGGCCCAGCCAAGCAGCAGTGAACTCTTCCAGACATTCCATGCTTCCACAGCCTGCCTGGCTAAACACTTCCTGTTAACTGCAAAAATCTTATTTACAAGTTTCTTTTTAACCACACTTTTTCAAGCGATTGTAAGCTACTTTAATTATTTTCTTTAAAGTAAGTAAAGTGGGTAAATTTGTTTTGTAGCATTGTAGCATCCCAGGCTATGTTATAAATAATAAAATAAAGAAAGGCCCCCTGTGAACAACACAAAATATTTGATGAAGCAAACACAACTGTCACTAAATGTTTCGATTTTACTGTTGACAGAGGCACGCGAAGAACAAATTCTCTTTCTCAGAGGCTACAGGCTTGCATCTCGTACAATCGTTTCTTGTGGAATAATTACATGCTGGTTCGGAGGTACACCTGCTTTGCACCAATGGCGGGCTTTTAATACTAATTTGATTGCGCTCTGTTTCGGCCTCTTTTCAGAATTCACAGAGCAAGGGAGGAGGTTTAGTGATTAACATTGTTTTCCTGTAATTAAAATTCCCATTTCAGACGCATTTGTTTCAGTCTTAAAGATAAGCCACCCCTTTGTCTCTCCCTTTTCCCTTTTCTCTCTCTCTCTCTCTCTCGCTCTCTCTCTCTCTGTCTCTCTCTCTCTCACTCTCTCTCTCTCTATTCCTTTATTCCATATTTTCTCCCTTCGCTCTCTTTGCCACCCTCTTGTTCTCTGTACTCCTTCTCAGGACTCTCTCTTTATTACCCAACCACGCTCCCTGCATCCCTCCCTCCTTCTTTCTACAGCCGTCTGAATCTCACCGCCGCCCCATTCTCGTTTTCGTCTCCTGAGGCATCGGATACAACCAGTGTAAGGGAGAGAGGAGATTTACTTCTGACTCAAAGGGCGCGATGTGGGAATAGCGTGCCGAGGCCCACGGAGCGGCTCAGCGGAGGGGCCTGACGTGGAGACTGGAGATGAGAGACAGAGGCGTGCGGAAAAGAAAAGAAAGCCCTGTTCGTGAGGGGCTTCCCATCACTCATCCTGACAAGCACATAATAAAATACATTAATAAAAAACTCAAGCTTTTTAATGCCCTTTCACACACACTGACACCATATGAGAGATTTAAAATAACAGGGGGGTGACAGCTGCATTGAGGCTTTTAATAATGCAGTTATTCTAATGGGACATGGGTCATAGCCTGTGTGTATCCGCCTGAAAGAGGCATCTCCAGGCCAATGCATCACAAGTACCACCACTGAACGCACATGCAGCGCGACTACTAAGGAAGCGCCACTCACGATTCGCACATGGGCCGGCCGAGGAAAATGAATGTCGGTAACGAAACATCACTCGGGGTTTAGGTTAAGTGCTGTGTCGCTAACCGTCCCACTGGCTGTCAGTCCAATTAACCTAGGGTAGTGTGCAAGGCTGAGATGTTTGGTAGGCTCCAGATGAAATGCCTAATGTTGCAGCCTGAAGAGTTTATTTTTAAGCATTATGATTATTGTCTCCCATTTAAGACAAGCAAGGCCGTCTGAATTCCCCCATTTATTCGAAATAGAACCATTACTATCCCCGTCCGCTATGCCTGATTGCAGATTCTGCCTTTCTCAGTTTGAAGTCACAGTAATGGCTGCCAATTTCCTCGACTTGGCATTTACTTAAAGCCAACTGCTTCCTTGTCTGTCTCCAGGAGAAATAAACAAAAGGGTCCCTTGCACAAAAATAAAATGACCTACTTTAAGATAACACAGCCACTGCCAGTAGGGGGCGCAGTCCAGAACACTTGTATCCTTGTTCTTCTCCTTGGGGTGCTTTCAGTCACAGCAGGTGGACAGTTGGTCATAAACTGAGTGTCCTCTTCGTCAATGATCTATGGACAGAGGACAACAAATCAATACTGATTCGAAGCGGAGTGAGAAAACTTGAAACTGAGTTAATTTCGGTCCACAAAATAAATTTAATTATACAGTTTTTTGCATGCGAGCAAAGCCACTAGGACAAATCAAAACAACTCCACACCTCAAAAGATGTAAATATTTTTTTAAATTCCACTGATAACAGTGCTCAATGTTTAGTTTGATTATACTTAGTTACGCATATGTGCCTGTGTATAATAGCACTATTAATCCAGGACTCCGATGGCAGGTTGCCAAAGATTCTGTGCTGTGTCAAGTGATGAGATATAGCACATCTCCTTTGTTTGAGATGCTTCTATCAAACCATGTTAAGGCTGAAAGCATGCAGGGTCCTGTGGCTATTCATATTTCAAACATCCTAAGCTGTGTTCAACTGTTCAGGCAAACGCAGTGGTGGGCAATGCGCCACCTTCCAATATCTTCAACTCGGGGATTGCTTTTCAGATCGACCCCTTACATGCTGTAAAGTTTAACAAAGACTAAGGGGATAAAACAAACAGACAGAGAGACTTGCAAATCCCTGGATCTGAGTCTTGTCATGTCGAGCGTCTGTAGGCCCAGCGCTCACGCAGTACGGCAGTAAGGAACCTCTGTGTTGGCAAACATGAGGGGATCAGGCATATTTCCGTACATATTCCTAGTGAGCAACTTGGTGTTTCCTCACAGTCTCATAGGTATGTTCTCATTAAAACTAATTGCTGCTACAGAGAAAGTGTAAGGGGGAGAGGAAGTTGCTTAGCTGTTAACCACCACCACAAAAATATGTTAAAAGAAACAGTGGTCCCTGTTTCTTAGTCTTTTTTTTGTTTTTTGTTTTTTTTAGTAGATGATGATGAATTCCCAGAATTATAAAAAAAATATATACACTACTGGCCAAGGCTTCCGCTACACATGCATTTAATCAGCTAGTTACTGAACTCGGGGGACAGTAAGAATTATATTTATTGGAATTTTATTGGAATTACATTCAAGGCCATTGTATAATTTGTAGCTCAACCATCACCTCACACCAGTGCTTGGAAGGAGGTAATAAAATAAAATTCTGAGTTCCCAAGACATCTAAAAATAGCCCCCTTGTTCTGTGAGCTGGGACTTCTTTGCATGCATAACTCCCTCCACGGCACCCCCATGAGTGCAGTAAAATACAGCTGTGACGAATGGCAGCTCGCAGCTGACCACTGGCTTTATTGAGTGTTCGCCAGCTGCCCTGCCTCCACACTGGTCCCCCTGTCCCACATCAACATTCCCCCAAAATAAAAGTTCCACTTTGCGGCGGCACAGCAAAGGGAAACCCCACAGCCCCCACCACCCCCAACACCTGCTGCCATCACTCAGTCCCTATGACCTGAGCTGACTCATGGCTTTGCTGCTGAATTAAGGTTCTTCCGCCATTCATCCGAACGCTACCCACTGCCCCTGTGAGCTCAGTGAGCTCACTCCATCCAGGCTGCCGGCCCATCATACTGTAAGTCTGTTGCCCACTCCTCCCGCAAAAGAGGCAGAACCTGTCATAAGCCAAGTGCCCCTGAGAGCACACCTGCGACAGAAGTTGGACTCTGGCCAATCCAAACCCTGCACCGGTCTTTTGCTCGGGCTTGCTCGGCCTCGAGGATTGGTCACCAGCAGAATCTGCCACCAGCTCAGGGAGAGCATTGGTGTCATCATCCCCGAAAGACTGACTGACTAGCTGTCAAATCAGCCCTGGAATACAGCCCAGATCCCTGGCTGAAAAGGCACCTAGTGTGCAGAGTGCTGGCTACAACAGTGGGATTAAGCCTCAAAATGTGTCCTCCGAAGGGGCGTGGAGGAGGGAAGGTCAGGAACAGGTCGGGTGCACTTCCTGACACAGGTAGGTGGCATACAGACTGTGACCCCTGAGTGATAAATCTCATTCAATGGGAATAGAAATAGCAGCAGCCTATCAGTAGCCCATATTAAATCATATTAAATATAACATATTAAATCCATCCAGCCCACCGCTATGCAGTATAAATAATTTTATATTTAATCTGAAATATGTTTTTTCATTAAAAAAACAAAAAAACTATGTAATACGCTGTCGTTTCCTTTGGCACCATCCGTTTTATGTATGGATTTATGCATGGCTTTTTTTTACAACCTTTCACACCACGTGTTGTTTAGCATATCCCTCTCACAGTATATTTAATAGGTTGTGAATGTGGTTCCCCTTTTTTCCCCTCGATATTTAATTCAGTCTACCATGTAGCAGCTAGTTCACGCTCGGGAAGGGAACTCTCAATGACCACGTCGCACAATAGCAGGAACAAATAAGCCCGCAAACTGTGCTCTAGACAGGAAGCTAATGAGACTTGTGAGCAAAAGGGGAAAAAAAGTCAATGGTCTTCATGCTTAGCTTTCTAGTTCAACCTAAATGCGATGAAAGTTTCGGCAGAGACCAACGTCAGCAGGATGAATCTCCCACTACACTCCCCGCACTAGTGAAGCGTTTTGAGGAGAACACAGACGCACAGCATGGTACAAAAGCATGGGGTGGGGGGGGGATTTGTCTTGCACTCTATATAAACTTGAAGATTTAAAGATCGTGGGTTACATTTTATGTTGGCCACATTACAAAAATGCTGCTTTCTATGAAGTGATGTTTCGAAGCATGGTGTAGATATGTCCCTCGGGCAATACACACCAAAGCATCATTACTAAGGTACCGTTCAAATATGCCTTCTGCCATCTATTTAAATTCCACCACTGCACATTTTCCATTAGAAAACTTGTATGTTCCAATTTAATACATACAGCCAGCATTCCATTTTCAGTGAATATGACCGCATAGTACGTTTTCAGTTTGAGATAGTATGAGATGAGTTGGCTGCATCGTTGGTGCTTGTGATCGCTCATTAAACTGTTACTTCTGACTCAATAGTAAGAGTAAATATTGATCCATACAAAGCATCATTGACAAAGATGTCTCTACCAGGGCTGGAAAACTGGAGATGGCGTGGTGTGTCTGGCTCTAAAATTAGCTTAGCTAATTCAGCAAACGTGTCCTCCGTTCAAACCCCATGTTCTGCTGGCAACTTTGATGGTTCCTTTAAGATACAGCTAAATTATTACGAATTTTTTAGATTAATCTATAAGTCTGTTGACATTCATTGCCAAGCCTCTGAGCTACATTTTTTGTTATGGTTTTTTTTCTGAGCCAATGGTAAAGGGGAAAGAGGCAACATCGGAGAAGCTGGCTGCTAAAAGGTATCACCAGGCATTAACTCCGCAGAGCAATTTGTGGGGTCCGACACAGGTTAACAGCCAGGAAACCTGCCTGCCGCAGTTGCGTTACTGAGGCGACCCTAACCCCAGATTGCTTGGCCCAGTGACCTGACCTTTATTCTCCCTTACATTGTGACAACTTGGGGCCAGTCTATGGAGCAGGGAACTATTACTCTCCATAATTGACCAAATTGGCACCGCAATGAGGTTGTATTGTGAATTGCAAATGATCAATTCCGGCGTGAGTGTTTTTGTCTCTCCACTTCAATAAGCTGTCAAGCATTCCATTTTTTTTTCCTGGGATATTTTACATTTCATAACATAATTCCAGGTTAAAAAGCACAAAATTTTAGTATCTACCTTTTTTTTCTCTAGCCCAACAACAGTCTACCACCTCTTTAGACAGTTATTACGCTGGGACTCATTCTCACCTATTTTAACACAGTGGAGTAGACTAAAACAGTCAGGCAGTATAACAAAGGGCTGTTTCAATGCTGGACAAGATGAGCTTGTGAACGTTTTCGAGGTGCAAGAGAGGATGTAAATACATTATGTATACATATATATATTTTGACATTTTCATAGTTTTTATTAAGCGTAATGTGAAAACTTCAAAAATAATGGCAGACACATTCCAGTTAAGTGTTTTCAACCAAGGAATTCTTGAATAACAATTGTGCATAATAAAATCAAATTTTATTCCTTCTGTAAATGACTTTCTTACTCTGCACGATAGCAATTACACTCTCAAAAATATTTAGTATCTTAAAACAATGGTGTGTTACAAAGTGAAGCATGGAGCACAGCCTTGACAAGAAATCTGCTCTTCTGTTGACAAATGAACAAATCTTCTGGTGTCCCTTCTCTTTTTTTCTCAGATAATGAAAAAGAGTTTTGAGGGAAATTCTCAGTTTACAACGGCGACTGTGGTGAAGCCACATCACCAGCCAGTTTTAGTGAGTATTGTTACATTAGAAACCACGCCAATGCCTTATGGCATTGTATGGCACTCGAATGGCAATATCCCCTGACCGAACCAGTCAGTCTGAAGCAGTTTTAAGGAGAGGCAAGAACCACTCCGCCAGTGGAACAGGATGGGCTACCAACATTTTCGGGGGGTAAAGCAGGGTAGGAGTGAAACATGTACAGTTGATAGTTAAAGGAATTAAGTGAGGACAGCAGAGAGGACTCACATTGCCATAAAGCCTGTGTGTCAGGGTACACAGGTGCGATTGTTGGCTACTCTCTAGGGAATCACATTACAACCTAAGTGAATAGTGAACAATTATTCTTCGTTGCCCATGAACAGAGCCCTCGTTCAGTGTGGACTGATGTGGCCGACCTTAGTATCGCTAGGCATAGCTAAGTACTCCAAGAGCACTCTGAGCACTGTGACCCCCCCGATTCATTTGGTCATTATCACCCAATTATTGCTGTCTAATACCAATCCACACTGACTACCCATACCACTTTTTATGTAAAAATCCAAATGAGAGAGTAGGTTCGTTGCAAAGCTTGACTAAGTTCCAGGCTGTCTTAATCTTGGTAGACAGTGGGCAATGTTTAGTTTTTTACTACCTGTATTCATAGTGCTTGATTTCTCTTACCTGAAAATTTCCAGCATAATCCTCATCTTTGTCGCCATCCTTTCCCTCCCTCAGCGCAATGAGGGTAAAACCTCTGAAATAAGAGGGGCTGGATGCGTACAAAGTCACTAGAAACAGGAAATGCAGAAAGTTAGTTAAATAGTTTGGAGCTAGCTGCATAAACAATATAAAAATGGCTTAGTTCTGCTCGGGTTTAATAATGCGAGCGGCAATTGGTTGACCACTAAAAACGACTTATCTAGGTAGCCTTCAGTGATTTTATTTTTCAGTTGAGTCAGTTGATTATAGAACAGAGATCTGGTAGAGAAGAAATTTGCAATTACCGACTAATATTTAAATAAAATTATTTCCCCCAATGTACCTTGGATTTAAACACGTAGAGTTTTCACATAGAGTGAATCTATTTCAAAAGATTAAAAACTCACCTAAGAAGCATCCTCAATTGAATTTTGTTTCTTAAAATCAATAACCCAATAATTTGTCATTTCTGACAAAAAAACCCAGGATGTCCCTCGTGAGTTAATGTTAAACAGAGACTTTAAAATAATATATCACCAGAACTCTAAATGCGATGATGTAGCGCTCACAATAGGTTAAAATGTTACTTGGTAGTATAATATCAATTTAGTAAACAATTAATTTGTAAAATTCATAAACGAACAAAAGCATAAATATATTCTTCACTTGCTGTATGTGCTTAATTTTTTAGACCAACAAAAACTGAAGTACCACGGTGAACACATTGGCTCCACTAAATTTTCCAGTTAAGTTAAAACCAGACATACTGCAGACGTCTGAGCGAAATGTGCGTGCGCACTAAACTAATAAATAGCAAATGTTCACATATTAACATTTTTGATACTAGGTTTGGCTCCTAATAATTCGGAATTAAACTTGTTCGGGTTGTGTAATGTAATTAGGCTTTTGCAACAGAAAAAACAAATTAGAATTTAACTTTGTTAAACTTGTTTTGAAGAGAAGGCCTATATTTAAACGCCCAAGAGAATTATGCTATTACATTTGTCGTCATCATCTTCACCATCATCGTTATGATAATCTATAAACTTATTATAATCATTATTATTAGTGTGACATACCATATATATCACATTGAGATTTGATAAGCGACTGTATTACGGAACCAATATCAACCTTTATTAGTCCAGTTTGTACGTGATTTTAAATGGCAACCACGAAGTGCATGCGGTTCTTAACGTATCGATACATTTGTAAAGAAAAGTAATATTTCTGTATTTTTTACAAGAATGTGAATATTTTGTTTCCGGTACAAACGTCATGTTTAATCCACGTTCCACTGAGCCCATGGTATATAGCTGTACATGCTTAGAATTGAGTTTCCCAGAACGCCCACATCCCACAGCTTCCAATAACCGTTTGGTACAGGTTCTTGGATCATATCTAAAAGCATTAAAGCACATGGCAAAAGTTTCTGTCACAGGGAATTTGGAACCTGCTGAATGCGTGAGACATTTCAACGTAAACATTTCTGCCCATTGTACCACCAAAAAGAGATTACAATTATTTGACATTAAAACAGATTCCAATACCGAGATAATGTGCCGGTTCAGTCATGGACACAGAGAGAAAAGCAACGTGAAGCGAAATTAATACGGCAAACCAGCCATAATTACATACCTCTGTAGGTGCTTCCAGGTTGGTAATTTTCTGGATCTCCCTCCACTCTGAGCCTAAACTCGTTATACCCCTCTCTCCTTGTACCCTGAGCCCTTAAAATCCTACTGCAATATCCATCCGATTTTGCCGTTTTGTCAGGTTCCTCAACATAGGCAAAAGCATTACATACGAAAGTCGAGATGAGACACTGCAACAGCAGTATGTGCGGATGTACCACCATTCTTGGCAACGCGTAGCAGCAATTTTATTGAAGCAGTCAATGCAAAAAGAAAAAGAAAAAAGAAGAAAATAGGGGACAAGAAGGGAAAAAAAACCCCAACTCCAGAAATTGACCGAACTTGTCAATTTCTCAGACCTCTTTTCCTTTGCATAGGAAAAGACCGTATTTGCTACATATGACCTAAAATCATCCCGGAATGAGAGGATATAACATCCAGCGCCTTTAGCCTTGAGAATTGTACTGAATTGTTGGAGAGCGTGTGATGATCGGAGACTCAGTAGTGTTTACTTAACAGAGTGCAATTCACAGGATTCGGGCAAATAGCGAAGAGGAGGGTAACGCGGCTGTCTCCAAGACATCGAGGCAAGAACTGAACTGAATGAATTGTGCCAATAGAGTTTAAACAAAACCTAGACATTCCTACCGACGGCTGTTGTGATTGAGAAGAGCGTTGGACATTCTTGTTCTTGGCTCTCAGCTGAAACCCGCTCTCTGTTTGCACAGCCGTGAATCCCACAAGTTCGTCCAAAAAGAAATGCGTGGGACCTGATTAACAATGCATTTTAAACGGCTATCTGCGCTTTAACTCTGCGAGAGTGTTTTTTTTTTTTTTGCGTCTCATTTGTGACTAGGTGGATTAGTTACTATTTGAAAGTACGTTACGCAAACGAAACACACGGGAGGCTGTCTTTTGGGATACTTTCTCCAGTTAGCCCGCTATAACCGCTTATAAAACAAGCCCAGGGTATTAATAATAACAGTAAATTTAAAAATAGTTTTCAGAATTTTGAAATCCTGATTAACTATTCGTTTTTGGCAGTTGTCAGTGTGTTATGTATGTGCGAGTTCCCTCAAATAATGAAAACCAAAGATGCGACTTGGGATTTGCTAGTGTTATATTTTAACATGATGTTACATATTATACAAATTACATTCCTAAAAAGCAAATAAATAAATATGAATAAAACAAAAATCTATGTGCGAGTTTCATTTCTGTTACTATATTTTGAAAACACAGAGGGTACAGCAGCAACTAATTTCACTCTAACATTTACCAGCCATTGGTCTTCAGTCTTCTGAGTACCTATGTAGGTGATGTTTTCTAACTCCCAGTGACTAATTTGAGCAGAACCTGCACACAAGGCACAGAAATCTCTGCCTAGTGCCTTTTCTCTTGTATGAAATCTGAGAGAGAAAGTATCTCTATTGTGATGGTCTGAATTTTACAGGAAAATGGAAAAATGTTCCTAACTTGAACTTCTAGTTTTCTTTCTGATCTCCTTTTTCGGATTTTCACAAAGCAGAGATAAAGGTTCTCTAAGGCATCTTTCATATATTTAATGCTGTCTTACAACCATTACTTTGTAAGGATTGACACAAAGACTATATTTTAAAGATCATAAATCATATTGTTTATTCATTTTTAGTCATGTAAGGGTGGAAAAACAAGACAGTTTGTATTTTGAAAGTTTATTTTACTACCCCAAAACCAGAAAAAGTGCAAATCAGACTTTTCTGTATTTTAGATTGTAGGAGGTTTCTTTTAATAAGTTGATATGATATGAGACCACCAAATGCTAATCATTAGTTGAAATAAGTGTGATAACCACATAAAAGGAGCGAATCCATCCAATCTTATTTAGAGTTAACAGAGAGATGTGCTGGACTTGCTCTGGTTAAACTCTAGCTGAGGAGAGATTGCCGAGGTAGAGGTGACCCTTCATCCACGTGTGTCCACTCCCTGGCGTCACTTCAGCTGGGTCAGCGGAGACACTGCTGTAGAAAAGCAGCTCCCCTGAAGTCAGCCAGCTGCCTCCCACGTGGCCAGGGACCAGAATTATCCAGTCCAAGAAGGGTGCTGGATCCGGTCGGAGACCATATAGAGTGACAGCTTGCATTTGACATGTACACAGGGGAGGGAGTTAATTCTGCAAAGGACTGCTCAGTGATGGCTTTGCTGAGGTACACAATGTTTCCACTTGGATAGGCTCTTCTGGCCCACCCTTCTCTCCCTGGATGCAACAGTAAACGAGAGAAAGAATGAGTGAAAGAAAGCAAGAGAGATCCCAGCTAATAAATCTTGCTCCCCTTTATATCCAAGCATGCTGGATGTAAACAGTCATAATGGTTGATTTCAGCCACTAGTACACAAGTTTCCATTAAAAAATGTATCAAACATTAGCCACAGAAAATTAAAGAAACCACATTTAAGGAGACACTTGTGGCAAGTAAGAGCTTTTAGAAATTAAGTTTAACTGATTAGAATGGAAATGTTGCCAAAACCAGGCTTTCTGCTATAATCATAAAGATCATAAATATTTTCCCAGTCGCTACAACTATTTGTTCAGTAAAAGTTTTTCTTCTGATCCAAGTGACCATCAGTTGCAGATTATATCTGGATATGACCTACAAAAGAAGTGTGCTGGTTCTGGAATTCGTCTAAATTAGGTCCAGGAGCTCTCTGCCAAGGATGGAAAGTATTTGATTGGGAGCAGTGTCTAACAGCAAATTAATCCTGATATCTATTGGCAGACATTAATTTTGGATGGACTTAATTCAAACTGAGCATAAGTTTGAAATTACATATAATGTGTAATTTATAACTATAATATAGGCTTTAAGTGGGTGTAGCATTAACATACTGCTAATTTATAAGCAATGGGCAGGTCAAAGTTGCTTATGAATTAGCAATTAGATTTTCTCCAGATGTAATTAGTCCCATGGTACTGTATTGTGGGAATTCTAAAAAGGACCATGCTGCTCATCACATTAAACCCAATTATGCTGGTGGAAATAGCGTCTAATGAGCTAATTCATAAATACCTTTTTTTCTACAATAATGTAAAATTACATTATTATTTTTTTACAATGAACAGTGTGATGTTGTTTTCAGGAGAATTAATTTGATATTTAAATGTTGCCACTTGCTGTTGTACCTATGATCCAGTTACTCATCAAAAGATGTTACTCAGTTCCTTTTTAATTCCTGCACTTAAATTCCCATGGACTGGGATTTGAATCAAATAATTAGTGACATATTATTCGTTTAATATTAGGACATTCAATTTTTGACTTTTTAGATATAGTATTCAATGCTGAGGATGTACCCAAAGTGATCAGATCATATTTGGTCCTAAACAGTAACAAAGAAAAAACAAGAGCGCATAGCATGCCAAATGCTTCTGTTTTTTTCTTTAATGCCTTGAAGACTAAAATCGAACTACTTAATCTTCGGCATTACTTTCCTGTGTCCTGAAAGCACATTTCAGGTTTGTAGCTGCGTCGAAGAAGCACTGATAGCTGAAATAACACTGTGTAAAAACTCCACTGCTTGCAACAAAATGGCAAGAGACAAGAACAATATCTAAACAATGAAGTGTTGCACAAATCTTATTTTTATTACTTCTTTATTTGATCCAGAGTACAGTTAGACTGCCGTGACTTTTTATCAAACTTTCCAGTTTATTTCTGGTTTCAGCAAGTACATGCATTGAAGGAAAAAAAATGAAAAAGAGGG
>JAOVYW010043330.1:0-17586 GCA_025775045.1 Hiodon tergisus
CACACCACACACACCACACACGCACACACACGCACTCACGCACACCACACACACACACTCACACGAACGCACACGCACACCACACACGCACATGCACACACACGCGCGCACACCACACACACACACGCACACCACACACACCACACACGCACGCACGCACACCACACACACACACGCACACGCACGCACACGCACGCACACGCACACCACACACACACAAAACACGCGCACACACACACACACACCACACACACACACGCACACTCACGCACGCACACCACACACACGCACACACCACACACGCACACCACACGCACTTAAAATATCTCTTCAGCTTCAGACATAATGCACTCATGTCTTAAGATATTTCATGTGAACGTTCAGGGGACCTGCTCTTTATTCTAAAATAATGCTTTAAAGAGCCAGAAATGCATTCACAGAATTACTCAGGAATGCTGCAGGAAAATTTTTTCTCTCTAAGATAATAAGGGCGAGCTTGCATAGATGCTATATTAATACATTTGTACAAAGGTTTTGTTTTTTTAACGATTCATATTTTGTTTGTTTGCATGTTTACGTGTTTGTTTGCATGTTTACAGCGGGCTACGTTTCATAGGCCAACAGAAAAGCCCCGGCCAGGAATGGACTGGTGCTCCTCATTCCTGATACTATCTGAACATTAGAAAAAGAACCGCCACGCAGGTCAACAGCTCCAACAGTTCATGTGCGTTTGGGCCAGGACAACTTCGTGTTGGTGCATAGCAGATACCAGAATACCGTTCAGACTAACACAGAAGCAGCAATCTCATTCCATTGCCCTGGAACAAATAGTGGCCTTTAAGTAAACGGTGAGCACGAAGCGCACAACATTCTTTCTCAAACCTCCAGAGCCACAAGCTACAAGGCGACCCACATGTAGCAGGATTGAGGGATCAGTTTTTGGTTATGGCCCATTCAGGCTATAATCACAGGCATTACAGCGTGCAGCCTCAGAAGAAACATACCCGGAGGAGCACATCTACCGTGACTGTAACTTGAAGCATTTTATCCCAAATTTGGCGTCATGTTGAGACGGCCAAATTATTTCTTGTTTGATTTCAACTTAACTGCCATTAAAGTCTTTTTGCTCTGAACAACGTGGGCATCCGCACGACACGCGCAGGTCCCAGCGACGCCGCGGCCGTCGTCCAGTTGCTAAGAGCTTATCGATCCAGGCGGCAGGAAAAAAAAAAAAATCACGCTGCGCCTCGAAATAGCCTCCTCTTCCCTCAATCATTTAATTGACCCTGCCTGGCACTGCAAGGAATCCGCGCATGAGGAGATAAACGCGACTCCGTGCACGTGCCGCCCGGCGGCCTCCGCGCCCGTGCTGGTGCAATCGCTGTGGCGACACCATGGATCACACCTGACGAGGAACGACCCCTCAATACCCTGTGTGGAAGGGGCCCTTTTAGAGCAGTAGACATCCTGTTAATCAACACCCCTCCCCTGGGCTTGGTACCCCAGCAGACACCTTCCAGCACTCTACCACTGCTTCACAGACTGATAGATCTTGAAACACACACACACACACACACACACACACACACGGTGATGTCTTTTTCTCCTCAAGGAAAGAACTGTATTACTAAAAATCAAGCTCAAGGTAGCAGATGATCAATAGAACAGGAACAATAATCTTTTCCTTTAACATTTTTCTCCATTTACCTTTCAACACATAATGGAGGGAGAGGGGGCAATAATGTGTTTAGTTAACAAGGCTAAACCATTCACTGAAATTCTGGGAGTATGTCGTGTAGCCGACATGCAGCAACATGATATAAATTATTTCAAAATCGATCCCTAATAAGGGCATTAGCATAAATATGTTGGAGCGGCTAAACAAAAAGGAGTATGAAGAAGCAACATGAATCTGATGCGCCATGTCTTAAAATTCAAATGAGCGGGTTATTTGTGTCTGTGGTTTGTCCTTAAACCTCACTTCTTGTCCAATGGCAAGGGAGTGGAAAGTACCACCCTGCCTGGCTGCCCAGGACCATGTTCATCAATGTTACCAACATCTTCTCCCCATGATGTCGGTTTGCACCCCCTACCCACAATGGGGTCTTTCCTGCTTTCCTATCTGAAGGACAGGTTCCACTCTCTCTCCCCCCCCTCACTGTCTTTTTAACAGACTGGCCCCTATCCTCCATCACTCCCGTGCAGAAGGGTCTGAATGGCCGCCTATTCTTAATTGAATACGCTGGCGCCACATGGGACCGGAGAGTCTCTCCATCGAATCGAACGGTTCCCGTGGACACGCTCGTGTCTTCCGGGCCCTGCGCACAAGTGGAGTGGGCTCAGGTGCGGCCTTTGCCTGTCACAAGGCCTCGTGGGTCTCGAGAGACACAAACACCACAAACCCATCGTAACGCAAGTGCACTCTGGGCATAAAATCAGCCCCAGATCCTGACAGGAGCATAATGGACAGCAGAGGGAATACATACATACATACAAACAAACATACAAACATACAATATATATATCCTACACTACCTGACTAAAAACAAAACGCAGAAAGACAAACTCTCCTAAAAGCAGTACTGCTGCTCCCTCCATTCCTCTGTACAGCTATACTAGAAGCTTTTCCATACATGGCAAACAGCAGAGCTCTCTGGTCTTCTGTAAACACAGGAAACGTCCAGAGTTCTGTGTCTGATGCTGGTCTCCTACAGGCCAGATCAGAGCTTCATGCCATCAAATCAACCAGAGCAAAATAAGTTACCTTTTATTTGTCCTGTTTTACTTCAAATCTCAAAACAGACGATGCTAGCAGATTCTACCCATTAATCAATAAGGCTAAACACGGTGAACTGAGGTCATAACATAATGATTTTGGATTCATTCAGGATGGAGGAAAAAAAGAATAGGCCACTT
Organism: Hiodon tergisus; assembly: GCA_025775045.1. Taxonomy (NCBI): domain Eukaryota; kingdom Metazoa; phylum Chordata; class Actinopteri; order Hiodontiformes; family Hiodontidae; genus Hiodon; species Hiodon tergisus. Next base: position 2,917 of record JAOVYW010043330.1, read on the forward strand.
AATTTATTATTATTATTATTATTATTATTATTATTTTCAGGGTTTTGGGGAATAGCCACAAACAATGTCACACTAAATTGTCAATAAATGCACTAATACTTGCTAATATAAATTATTAACAGAGATTAGAAGACAGTAAGCATCATATGATTAATGTTACATTTTTCAAGACCAAAAAGCAAACTATGCTATAAACAGTAACATTTTGACATAATTGGTTCCGGTTAACAATGTAGAATTATGAAGGCCGTGTAATAGATGTCCATTAGATATTGCATTGTCAATAACTGTTAGCTTCCTGTACATTGTTCTTGTTTAAATTATTGTTACGTTATTAACGTCGCTTTAACAAAATATGGCTGTACCGTGACGTCATCCCACAGAAAAATTTCAAGATGTCTGGCACACCCATTTAAAAACGGCTTTAAATTTACTAGGCTTTACATGATTTCAGTTAATATCAGTCACAATCAGTATTATATGCATAGCACAAATTTTTGATACAAAACTCAATTAAACTGTTAAACGAAATTAAGTGTATAATAAATTAGTTTTATTGAACAGCACTTTACACAATACATAATAAGATTATTTTATACTGAATCCAAATATAGGAAATATTTTTAAAACTATGTTTTTACCTTCCTTCGCTTTTTTCCTTCTTGCTAAAGTTCCTCCAAGTTTCCCGAGAAACGAGTCATCTTTCTTTCTTGAAGGGGGCGATTTAGGAGTTGGGGATTTAGGAGAAGACGGAGATTTCTGGGGCGAAGAAGCCATCGATGAGATTTGTGCGTTAATTGCGTTAAATCTGTGTTTTACGGATGTCTACTCTGAATTGCCAAATAAAAGTTTTAGCCCCTTACAAACGGAAACGGAATTCCAACTATTTGCCCAGCCTTTTCCCAGTTATTGCGTTGGGTGATCCCTTCCTACTTCTACGTTCCCTCCCACATTTTCAGCGGAGTGTGCCGAGTAGCGAAATGCGTTCTTTGGAACACTGTGGATAGACACTCTCAAACTATGGCGCAATTCAAAATTAATGTGCAGAAACGAATGTCCTATCTCCACAATTTGATGAGATTTTTACGACATTGATGTGTTCGCCAATGTATTTTTACTGATAATTACGACGGCCTCCGGATAAAATGAGGGATTGGGCCGGTAGTGTACAGTAGACACGGATAAGGACATGAGATGCCGAATCAATTAGTGACCGTGCTATTACTTACAATTTTACGATTTCACTGTAACGTAAATACATGGAAAAATATAATATCAATGAAGTCTGGCGCTGTTAGCTCTACTCGACTCAGGGAAGAAAGATTTTCTGAGATTTTCCCAATATTATTTTGATAATAAATATATTATTTAGTATTTTATAATATATAATGTGTTATTGTTGTATTACTTAACTGATTTTAACTGAGAACAAACATGCTGGAATTGTTTTATAACAACACATGGCAATGTTTCAGCATTTCTTTTTCAGCATTTTTATTGCTTTGCTCAGTGTAAAACCATCAGTAAACCACAACCTCCAACCACCATGTTCTACGGTATTGCTTACACTCTTTATTGTCCAGAGACTTTACAGAGAGTCAAAATCAGAAGGCCAATCACTTGTACTGTTATAAATACATATATAAATATAAATAATTTTCAGGGGAGTGAGCTCATTGTGCGGGCCTATTCAGCTAACAATCCACCAATCAAAGAGATGGGTAGTGTACATTCAAATACAGACAATATAATCTACTAAATGTTACCACCGTGAGGAGAGAGAGGTCAGGGTAAACAGAATTTAAACATTCTACCTAATCTGATCAATAGCTGTTTGTTTATTCACCACTTAGCCAGGACCAATCAATAGGCTCACTGTCTTTGAAAGAGAGTGCTGTGCATGGAATATGGTTTTGATCTGCGACCCTGCAGACCCAGACACTGCACACTTTAATACTTTTTGAAAACCACCCCCCCCTACAGGACATTGATGGAAAACTTTTGTTATTGTTAGAATGATGCAATTTGCAGTGTATAATACTTTTTTTTCAAGTGTAATGGTGTGTGTTTCCAGGACAGGACAAAATAAGGCAAATGTGTTTGAAGATGGCTTGAACATGCAGACTAAGAACTATGTTTAAATGTTATTCAGGTTGGTTACATAGACTCTTAGCTGTATTTGATTAGATTTTTTATATGAAATCCACAATTGTGGTAATGCATGTCAGCACTATTGCCACACACAGGGAAAGTGACTGTACCCTCAAGCAAGGTACTTAACCAGGATTGCTTCAGGAAACAACAGACTGTTAAAGCAAGTGTGTGAATTGTAAGCTAAGTTGGTCACTTTGGAAAATAAACGACTTAATGATAAAATCAGATGGGTGGTTTTGAACTGAATGGCATAGGAAGATCAGTTCTGTGTCGATGATGGTTTGGGTTGAGCTTTGAAGGAGCAGTTTCCTGCTATTGCTATCAGTGACCCCAGAGCTAGATACTCTGGCAAAAACACCTGGGAAATCAAGAAAAAACATTAAGAAAAGTTTCTTAGAAATAAGTAAAGAGCAATAAAAAGTTTAAAAAATAACATCCAAATTTCCCGACGGAAAGTAGAGCTTTTGAGGGGAAAAGTCAACTGGGGGGACCTGGCGATGTCGTTAGCCCTGACCTCCTCTCAGGGTTATCCGTCCCATTGGTGCTCCATGTTGGAAATCCTGATAACCTGAGTGAGGGGCAATATGATGTTGGATGCCTGTCCCCGTTCTTCCTTTATTCAGTCTCCAGCATTGGACCGATCGACTGTGTTGGACCTCTTTCACCTTTTAGTTGTGAAGGCAAGTTAATTAAGTACAGTAGCTGTCTGTGATGTGTCTGATAGGATACATTAAGTACAGTAGTTGTCTGTACTGTGTCTGATAGGATACATTAAGTACAATAGTTGTCTGTGCTGTGTCTGATAGGATACATTAAGAACAGTAGCTGTCTGTACTGTGTCTGATTGGATACATTAAGTACAGTAGTTGTCTGTGCTGTGTCTGATAGGATACATTAAGTACAGTAGCTGTCTGTACTGTGTCTGATAGGATACATTAAGTACAGTAGTTGTCTGTGCTGTGTCTGATAGGATACATTCAGTACAGTAGCTGTCTGTGATGTGTCTGATAGGATACATTCAGTACAGTAGCTGTCTGTGATGTGTCTGATAGGATACATTCAGTAAAGTAGTTGTCTGTGATGTGTCTGATAGGATACATTAAGTACAGTAGTGGTCTGTGCTGTGTCTGATAGGATGCATTAAGTACAGTAGCTGTCTTTGCTGTGTCTGATAGGATATATTAAGTACAGAAGCTGTCTGTGCTGTGCGTGAGCTCAAGGATAACGTTTGTGGGACTAACTGTTTAACTGTGCCCAACAAGAGCACAAGGGTCTTCTAAAAGAATAATGAGAGGAGGGTGCAGGTGGAGCTGAGGACGCTTGATCCTGTCCCATCCTATCTCCCACTCCTACAGTCTTCTACTGCCTTCTCTTTTGTCTCAGACTAGGTGACCCCTGCTGGAGAAACACCACAGGAAAGTTGCACTGTGCATAGATACACAGTCCCCCGGATGAGCAACCACATCTCACAGAGGCCCATCACACAACGCTTTACAGCAATAATGGTTCAGGAGCAGATTGACACAGTCATATTAAACCACCATTCTTGTTTGGGCCTATTATTTTGCCTTTTGGGAGTAGGGGGCAGCTGCACTTCCTGTGACAGAGAATAAAAGGAAGTGACCTCACTATGGAAAAGAAGGGTCAAATGATGTGTCAGGAAAATGTACGCGCAGATATTTGAATGGCTGTGAAGAACACATTGGTGGCATATAAAGCACTCATATGAGTGTGTTCAACATGTGAAGGAGCACTTTGGGAATGATCAGAAATAGTTGTATAGTTGCATCTTGGATTGTTTTAGGTGGTAGGCACTCTGTCAGGCTGACTGAGCCACACTATGTTGGGCCCCCAGGGTTTTCCCTCCTTGGTGGGACTGGAAAAATAGCATCAGAACCAAATTGTTCCCGAGTTGTTACATCACACAACATGTATACATCATGCACAGCAATCCCATAACCCTCGACCACACTTCCTCACCTGCAGTACCACCAAAAAACCCCTCCCCAAGGACAAATCACTGACAAAATGCTGACACAACCTCTGTAACCTCGATGGTAGCACAACTGTCCTTCTAGACTAGGTCATTGCAGCTGGTCGTTTGTCTGTCGTGTACTTAATGTGTTTCCGAACTGAAAAAGTGCTGCTCCTGTGATGATTGAGTGGATTTAAGCAGGTCCTCTGCAGCTCCTGTTCCAGCACTTCATTCACCTTAATTTTTTTGAGGAATAATCTAAAAGGTACGAAAGAGTGCATAAACAGATAAGCCTCTGGTGTGCATAGCGCAGCCAGGGACAACAGCAAGCAGTGGGACTTTGCTTTACCTATGTAAACCGATACGTCAGAGCCGCCGTGCGTCCTTTGGGGCATTACGATAATCCATCCCCCTAATACACGATGGATTAGATGTTCCTTATTATTCATCAATTGACTTATGTGTTGACTCCTAACTGGGACAGACTGCATTTGATTTGACAACGGGGCTTTGTGGTTGGATTGGTGATGACTCTCTCATCTTCTCTGGGGGGAACCGAACTCCTGCTGTTCCTGGCTGGAGGTTGCCGATGGAAGGAGTCAGAACCCAATCTTCTGATGGGAAAAGAGACATGTCAGTCTAGACTGTGAAATTGCCAGTGTTAAATCAACATGGATAGTGTTGTAAATGGTCCCAAATGGATTCAAAAGAATGAATGTGGGAAATTTATGGATTTTTAAATTTAAGGTGTTAAGGCATTCTTTGCAAACAGAAAAAAAAAAAAAAGGGGGGGGGGGGGTTAAGGGTGGAAGGTCTGATTTACAGTTCAAAAAGGTCAAAAAATCTGTTATAAAAATCCCCCCGCTACAGTATTGAAAACGGCACGTGTGGAAACACGTGAGGCAGTCATTTGAGCTGGCAGAGCACCACCTGCTGGACAACTCTCCTGATGCATGACATGTAAAAATCCAATAGCGGGCAGAATAGTACTACCGTATGTTTCTCCACTGCTGCATTTGGGGTCAGTAAGAACAGGCGAGTTTTGCTCATGAAACTAAAAGAGTAAATTTTAAAAAATTATACTGATCAAATATTGCAATCAAAACATACTATGAACAAGTTATATAATGAACTGGCTACTCGATGACACTGACAGCACTGACAGCATTCAGCTGGCGGGGATACAACTCATGCATCAGGATGTCAATCACACATTTGATAATATTTCCCAGCAGCAAATGTAACATATATGTATGGATCACGTCAGAGGCACATTTGAACCAAAACTGAACTTCACTGAACTCTGAAAGGCCCGGCCTGCCAGCCGCACTCCTGCCAGAGACTGGAAATGGTGCAGATGCTGCTTTAAGCTCCACAGGGCATTGAGGTCTTCAGTTAAGTTCCATGGAGAGTAAAAAAAACATGCAGTGCCACAAATTGATCCAGTGAGTAACTCCGCTGATGTTTCTGAAGCATTTGACTTGGCTTCCCGCGCATGTCATTTGAGATTGTGACCAGGACAGCACTGCGGCAGCACATAATTGGCAGAGCACCATCCGGGCTGGGGTGGGTTAAATAGGCAGCGTTTTTCTCTGCTTGTCGCTAACAAGAGTCTTCTACTGGCTTCCCAGGCACCTGCAGGCTGGCAGTACTGTCAAGGGGGCAGTGCCTCTTCTCCAGTGAGCACTGAACCTCTGACAAGGATTAGAGGAGACTGGTTGTACTTCTTCACCTTTCCCAAGGGTGGTGGTGGGAGTATTCTTTTGGGGCACAGATAAACATTGAGTCGAGCATCAGGTGACAAGGTCTGCCCCAAAGCCCCTCTTAACTCTAACATGAAACTGTATCCATTAATATTTTATACTAGCCGTTTCTTCACTCAAATAGTTTGACATAAGAGCATGCACTTGGCTTACATCCTTCTCCATCAAATTGTATTGAATATTGTTAGCAAATGATTAGATCAACCTTAGGTAAGCTAGGGAATCTGCTACTCCTGTTTACATCCAGGCATCTGGTAAATGTAAAGTTAAACATCTGTAGATCTGATTATGGTAAATAAAGGGGAGAAAATAAATCAGACATGTAAATGGTACGCCACAGAGAGACTTCATTAATGTCCATCTGAAGAAACAGCACTGTGACTCTTGCCGACGTGTGCGCTGACACAGTAAGGTATCGATGCTTACCTTAAACAACAGCAGCTTAGATAATTCCAGGGAGACAACCGGAGACCTCTAAAAAATAAGGCCGCCTGTCATTCATCTTAGGGTTGATTGATTGTTAAGGTATCCCAACTAATAGCAGGAATAGGCTCTGGCTTTGACAGGCTTGACTCGACACATTTTGACGACCAGAGATTTTACAGAGCATGACGACAGTAGCTGCACGCTCAGTGGTATCTAACCAGCCAGACACAGCTGAGCATTGAACTGTTGTATTGACCTACTCGTGGAACATTGTGTGGCAGTGGAGTAAGGACAGACTGACTGACGGATGGATAGTTTTCTATTGCATGTTTACTCAGGGAAAACTCCTAGTCCAGAAGCCAGGTCACTCCCTTTTCCTTCCTTGTCTTTGGTTTTATCCCAGCTAGTCTCATCGCAGCAACGGGTCTCCATCACAGGAAGACGTGTGTTCAATCCATATGCTACCCATCATTATTTCTGACAACAATTTTGTACCATTGCACACTTTTGGTTTTGCAGTACTTCCGTTGATGCCAATGAAAATAAATCTCAATTTATGCACTTAAAATAGCTTTGAATTTAACCCAGCACTGAATATCCGGTCCCCGTAGTGACAGTCACAGGAGGACCTTTTTTTATCAAGGTCACCAAGAACAAAAGCACAGCTGAGAGGAAAGGATGAAGTTTTCAGGTATCATCAGTACCCAACAGAAACCGCAGTTTTATTAAACATTTCAAGCACATATTCTGTCATCCAGAGCTGGGGAAAAAATATCAATTCACACAAAGGGACACTTACCATTCTAAGAATAAGCAATATTTGTTACAAGACGACAAAGGCACACTTTAATGTTACGGCTCATTACTGCCCTCTGATGGAATTGTTTCCTACAAATGGCAACAATCCAATTCGTGTACTCTGAATAAATAGAAGGCAAAATGAGAACCTTTTTGTTCTTCCTATTGGTTCCCCTCTCTATCCATATAGTGAGATTAATTGGGCACCATTAAACACGAAGATTAAAAAGCATGGTAAAACGTTTTTTTAATGCACATAATGGATGCCACGTGTGGCAAAAACAACCAAACCATGTCTGGATTTAGCTTAATATCATCTATTCTTAGTGTTTATTTTTAAATAGAGCAGTAAGTTGATGGCCACTTCCAAACCGCTGGGGCCCCATAAAAAAAACAATAAATCACTAATGAAATAATCAGATAAGAACATCTGTTCCGACTCAGAAAAGGTTGTTTTCTCATGGCTGTGATCTCTCCAGTACCCTGAGGGTGGGAGGCAAGAGATATTTCAGTTCAGCTTCCATACTGTGAGAGAGGGAGAGGGAGAGGGAGAGCAAGGGAATCACACTGATATATATGTATATGTATATATATATATATATATATGCGCTCCGTGGCCAGTTTATTAGGTACCAGTATTCGGCCACAGAACCATCCTACCTGGTGTTACAGGCTGTAGCTGATAGGGGTGTAATGGTGTTGGGAATGTTTTGCTTGCACATATTAGGTCCTTTGATAGGTCTGGAGGCCACAGAGCATCTGAACATTGTTGCTGACCAGGTGCATTCCTCCATGCACCTGTCTACCCTGGGTCACATGGATACTTCCAAAAGAATGAAGCGTCATGTCAAACAGAATGGTTCCAGGAACATGACAGCGAGTTCAGTTACATGGCCAGCTCAATCCCCAGACCACAACAGTTTACAAACTGGCCACTGAGTGTATAAATATTGATGTTTACATTAATAAATAGAACACAGCACACTATATGTCTATTGCACGCCGAGGTGTGCCAGATCCAGGGGTGGTCAGAGAAAGGGAGACAAGGTTTTTGGTGACCCTTTTATTTGGCAATAAATACTCTTTCTTAACTAGAGCCTTGTTCTAGTCCTATTCAACCACTGGGTGGCACCACTTATCAAAAAAAGAACAACAGCTGAGATTATACCAGAAAAAGAGCAGAGCCAAATTTAAACAGATGACAGGACATTAATCCACAGCCATTATGGTTTAGAGCTTCATGACACACCGCTGAAGCCATGGATCCAACAAAGTGAAATTATGTTGTTAAATTTAATAAACAGAAAACAATTGTTTAAAAAAATGCTAAAACAAGATATCAGTAACTAGCTGTTTTAAATATCTTGAGCAAATTAAAATTAAAATTTTTATAAAAGTTTTATGGGGCAAGCATCGTTTGCAGGTTTGCTGTTTTTAGAGATGAACAGAGCCACAGAATTTATGATCCAGATTCGGTAGCAGAATCAATTTTTCTTGAAGGACTGTAGACAGTGGCGTATGGTAAGAAAATGTTCTGACTTCTAACAACAACATCACTTCATAGGGCTACAGTGGCTATAACACTTGTGCTGGAAAACTGGTGTTTCACATATGCAGTGAAGTGCCTTATGGTTTCGGACCCATTTTCACCCTCCTGCTTTCCAGGAGCAGGTGACTCCAACCCTGTCTGATTTAGTCAGAGCTCTTACTGGGTGTGAAAGGCAGTCGGCTCTGAGTTGGCTCTGAAACAAACAAAATACTTTGGTACCGCCGTGTACTGAAGATATTGGCCCAGCTGCTTGTAACACTGTGGGTGAGACTCTGAACAAAATGTCCGGCGCTGTTCATATCCTGCACAGTTGCCAAGACAAGCGTGAGCCTGATTCTGAGGTTTGGGCCAGCTAGTCTCTCCCACCAGACGTTTTTGTGATGGATAGCCGTGGAGGAGTGCATTCCCCTGAGGGAAGATACGGGAACAGAGGCTGAGCAGCAGAGGCACTGGACAGCAGAGGCTGGGGTATCACACACAGGGTGAAACCAGGGGCAGGGTTTCACCCAAGGGAAAGTAGAGGCTGGGGCATCACACACAGGGTGAAACCAGGGGCAGGGTTTCACCCAAAGGGAAGTAGAGGCTGGGGCATCACACACAGGGTGAAACCAGGGGCGGGGTTTTACCCAAGGGAAAGTCACACACAGGGTGAAACCAGGGGCGGGGTTTCACCCAAAGGGAAGTAGAGGCTGGGGTATCATGCACACAGTAAAACTAGGGGCCGGGGTATCAGACACAGGGTAAATCCTGGGCTGGGGAATTGCACGTAGGGTAAACCCAGCGGCCGGGCTGCACCAAGAGGGTAAACCCAGTGGCAGGGGCATCACACACAGGGCAAAGCAGGGGCTGGGATATCACACACAGGGGAAAACAAGGGGCCAGGGTTTCACACACAGGGATAGTAGGGGCTGGGATATCTTATCGGCATGGGGCTCTGGGCAGGATCTCCCAATTCTGGGAGCTGTCTTCAGCTATGTTTTGGGGAAGTGTTGTGTCTGTTTCCATGGTAACATGGAGACACATGCCTCAGGGTTAGCTTACTGCCAGGCACCATCTGGGATGACCACCCTGTCCCAGACTGAGGTGTACTTTCCTGGGGTGAGCAATCAACCACATCAGGCCCCCACTGGCCCTTTTCTAAGTCAAAGTGGGAAAGTGGCTGTGTATTCCCCTGTCTATATATAATGTTAAAGCTATTGCATTAATTTGACTATGTCTTGGTCTCACACCCACAACAGAGAATTTGAAGGATAAAAACATAAATGCTCGCATTTCTCAGAATATCAATTTTCGAGGATATTTTCTTATTCCTTTATTTCTTTTAACCCTTGCCACTTGTATTTCAGCCAAAAAATAAATATGACTATGGAGCTCACCACACTTAGTTCAGGCATATAATTAAACACAGAAAGCCCCTAGATAAGTCGTTTTCTCTCAGCCTTAAACACCCAGGGCTACGGTTGCAGGAGTGCTGCTACAAACACAGAGTGCGGATAAGGTCGCGTCTGAGCCAGTCGGCAGAGTGGCCCCTGGGTAAATGTTATTCCTTTCCTGGATGGGGCTGTTCTGACGGGAGCTCCCTGGGCCCCAGGCTGGAGAGGAAGCCCTGCTTCCGTGGCTTGGGTGGTCATTGGCGAGGTTTTTATAGAGGTTTTTCTAATGACAAAATGAAATAGGCCCAGCACAACCTGCTTGCCCATACCAGACACTGTTGCACCCTGGGAATCTGGTTGGTGTCAAGCCAGTGATTCCCGGCCCTTCAAATGTCCCGGCAGTGCCCCAGGTCTGACAGACACGTAGGAGGTACTGAACCTGGTCCAGCAGACCTGAGGGATGTGTCAGCCCATCAGTGCAGAACCCACCGGAAAGATAGGAATGCAAAGTTCAGGGGTCGTTATGCAATGCCGGGAATGCTCACCACAAAAAGAATCAAAAGAATACAGAGGTTAAAGGAGTGTCCTGCTTGTCAGGGTTCAGATGTATCCGATTAATCTTGGGTTCAGAAATCCCGTAGGAGTTCAAGTGGCTTGAGGGTGGGAGGAAGTCATAGATCTACAGTCACCAACGGGGACAGCCAGGAACTTTATACTTTTTATTTGGATTCTTTGACACTTTACATGTGTTCTTCTTCAAACGTTACAAATGCTGCCATTCAGTCAAACTCACTATAAAATCAGAAAGCAAGCAAGTGAAGTACTCAATCCATTTATTTTATACTTAGTTTTTTTATTATAAATAAAGCAAAACAGCGGTTCACTGTGCAAAACACAGGGTTGCATATTAAAACTTATAAATACAGCTTTAAATGTATAAGACCGAAAACACAAAGGTTCCGATCTTTGTGCACAACTAGGATCTTCTGAGGAACAATGACCCCAGTGCGTTTAGGAGGAACAAGAGCGAGCTAGGCCAGGCTTTCTGAAACATACAGAGAGACATGTAGAGGAGATGAAAATGGCTTTCAGGCAAGGGGAAAGAAGGCTCTGCAGGCACAGATCTCTCACTTTCGCAGGCAGAAACAAAGAGAGGCAAACGGCATAGCGGTTTTATTAGAAAGGAACACACACAGCTGTTATATGGCTTCCCAACTCTCCCAATGTGGTGGTTTGTCCACCATGTTTTCAGGGATGGAGATAACGCCGTGTGAGGTTAGAGACTTAAGAGAACACAAAAGCACTCTGTGCATGCTTTAATACACAGGCATATTACTCTGAACATTAAAAGTTAAAGTGTGCTAATGAAAAACACAGAGGCAGCCATTCAAAAGCAATCCACGTGACCATGTGACCATGCAGGTCATCACCTTCCAGCTGGAGGATTCAGCCAATCAGAGGTTGGAGCATTGGAAAGTTGAAACAGACTACAAATAAATTGGGACAAAATGGAAAAATGAAATGGAAAAAATATGGAGGGGGGACGTCTGAATTTGCTGAATTAGTAATCACAGCAGTGATAATCTCAAATAGGCAGTAAAAATGGGAAACTCCATTAAAACATTTTGAATTTGCATAGTGTGTACTAACAGTGTGTTATGATCAGTATAAAATCCTTAAAGTAGAATCACACATATCAATCTAAAAGCCTAGTCAAAGAAAGACATACAATATGCCTTTCGGTATTAAAATGCATAATTTTTAGTACTTACATACTGCATTGGTATGAATACCAACGTACTTCTTTTGGCTCTGCTTAAAATACATTTTGACAGTAAACGTCGACGTCATTCAAAACCCACTTGAGAATATTGTGGGGGTCAAAGCACAGTTTTGGAGGCACGCACAGCGCGGTGCGACAGTTTTGGCATAAATCTTTTTTATTCTACAACCTGCAGCCCATGCCTGCCACTTTCACAATTGAGTACAGGGCTAATGAAACTCCAGGAATTAAAGTGCTTTCAGTGTTTCCTCTTTGGTTACACTAACATTTTGGGGGGGGGATAAAAACAACTGTAACCTGAGAGACAGATCTGTTTGAACTGGACGCTCTGCAGCAATTGTGAGTTCAGTAGTGATCTAGTCCACCATCTTAATAGGCAAATGACCTTTTGCATTTTTCCAAACAGGGTTTAACTATCAAAGTGGAATTTCATCAGTACTTATACTACAGCAGAAATGAATAAAGCTAATGCTCATTTTATGTTTGGCCCCAGATCCACCAAAAGAAAAACGACAAATCCTGCAAAGTTTTAAAGTCCACTTTAGGCAGGAAAACCAGTTGACTTGATTTAATATTAAAAGGATGTAAACCAGTAATAAGATATTAGCAAGCGCCTGAGCACATGGGTGGGCAGTGGCCATCACTGTGAGGTGAGGTACGAGGTCTGCATTGAGTCCAGTTGGCTGGTCAGTTCAGGCTGGTCCTGGGACGTGCAGGTGCATGGGTTCCACAGGTGTTTGCATTAAATAAGCCTGTTTCCGAGGTTCTGCTCCACCCACGCCAGCAGGTGCTGGGTGGAGAGGGGCCCGGCCTGGGCGTGCATCTGGCCGATCACCTCCTGCAGCATGCAGAGCAGGGGCAGGCCCAGACTCAGCAGCTCGTACAGGAAGCGGTACTCCTCCGCATTGTCCCTCAGGTGGAGCCGGGCGACATGCGCGGCGCCACGCGTCCAGCGGCAGAGGCGGCGGGGCGCGTCACACAAGGCCCGGGTCACACGCAGCGGACCGCTCAGGCCCTTCCTAAAAAAAGAGCTCAGGGTACCTGGGGGCGGGCTCTGCTGGTCGTCTGTGGATGAGGAAGGGGCGCTTCCATTGGCGGTCGACCTGCACGGTTCCACCTGGTGCCCCCTATCCCGGTCCTCCTGATGGGAACAAATGAGCTGTGATTCTGGGTACAAACAGGCACTGTATAACAACGCACTAGTGATTACCTTCACTTCAGGGTTTACAGTTTATGTCTGTGAACCATTCTATGACATATCTGCTTCATAAATTTTAATAAATGAATTTTGCTTATATAATGCCATATGCAATATGGTCCACTTAATTTTTATAGATTAATAAAAGGGTAACACATAAATAAACTGCATGGAATGAGCGTAGGTGTCTCAGAATACCTTGCGTATTTCAACAGTCCTCCTCATGTGTTTAGTGAGGGTCTTTTGCTGAGCGAAGTGAAGCTTGCAGTAAAACTTGCCTAAAACACAGAGACTGGTTTAACGATGTGTAGCATTGCGCACGAGGGCAACTATTTTGAATTCTGCATTGTAAAAATGTCCACCCCTTGTAGGCAGGCTAGCCAAAAAGGCGTACCCTCATCAGAGTTGAAGGCGTGGTTGCCCGGACGCAGGATGGAGCAGCAGGTGGTGCAGCGGAAGCACTCCCGGTGGAAGAAACGCCCCTCGGCGCTCAGACGCTCCATCACGTACACGCGTTTCGAGCAGAAGTGGCACGTGTCGCTGCCACCCAGGCCCCGGGGGAACTCTGAACGTAGGGACCCCTGGGAGGAAGAAGAACAGACCCCACATGAGAATCCTCACCCAGAATCTAGCCAGTGTAAAGGTAACGCCTCTCTCGAAACGGGAAACAGGACAACCGGAAAATGTGCAGGATAATAATACAGATGTCCCCCCAGCTAACGTTATTAATCTGTTCCATGTTTACTTCCGTCAACCGAAATTACTCTTAATTGAATACAGGAATTACATGTTAAAAACACTAATCTGTAACATTAGTTAAACAACTCAAGCTGGCCAACTTGGAAAAACTCAATACAGCCACAAAGGACCAGTTAAAGGATGACAGCCATTTGTATTGAAGCAATCAGGTGTCTTTTTTTTATTCTTACAGGATTACAGTCATTGTCTAAACATTTGCTATAAGTAAAATCTTTTAACTGTTTGAGTTTCAAAGCAGTCACTCTCCTTCCTGAGATTCCAAAGTTCAATGAGCAAGCAATGGTTTTGCAATGGTTCAATGACTCATGGCATCACACATGCAAGCAAACCCAGGTTCGGCTGTGACTATTGTGTAAAAGCCCTTACGCTTTTATGAGCCATGCTAATGACGTAATCCAAAATCCAGACTCTACAGATAGCTGATGTCAGAGTTAACATAAACAGTTAGCCATTTAATCAGGTTGACCACGCCTTGGGTTCAGAGTGAGATGTTTACCAGACGCAGGCTGCAGCTCCCCTCCTGCAGTGACAGGGTCTCCTGTGGAGAGCAATAAACAAACCTGGGTTCTGATGCGACTGTGACCGCTCGTCCCAGGCCCTCAAACAGAGTTGTGATACTACTGCGATCGCTCGTCTCAGGCCCTCAAACTGGGTTGTGATGCGACTGTGATCGCTCGTCTCAGGCCCTCAAACTGGGTTGTGATGCTACTGTGATCGCTTGTCTCAGGCCCTCAAACTGGGTTGTGATGCGACTGTGATCGCTCGTCTCAGGCCCTCAAACTGGGTTGTGATGCGACTGTGATCGCTCGTCTCAAGCCCTCAAACTGGGTTGTGATGCGACTGTGATCGCTCGTCTCAGGCCCTCAAACTGGGTTGTGATGCTACTGTGATC
>JAOVYW010043341.1:0-25861 GCA_025775045.1 Hiodon tergisus
CACACACACACACACACACACACACACACACACACACACACACACACACACACACACACACACACACACACACTAACAAGCACTCCAGCATGTCATGGTTCTAAATAGAAATTAAACCAAATTTTAATCGAACTGCCTTTCCCAAAAGTTTGGAAAGTGTACCTCTTAAAAAAGAAAAACCTTAACAGACTCTTAGGTTAGGAACAAGATTTGGTGAATGGTAAATCGACAACATGATTAATGGCAACATGATTAATGTCCTGTAGATCTGTAGACAATATCAAAGATCATATGTATGCCACCCAGAGAATTTTGAATAGTGTGGTTAAAAGAAATGAATGAATGCAGTTATGTATTTCCTTTCCTTCTTGGCATGCAACTAAATTTATGGATTTACACCATCTATGTAATAATTTCAAACTGAAAACAAATGTTTCAAACATGTTTTACATTTTTCAGTGCTGCACGAGATGATCTGCACAAAGTTGATCAAAATAGCCAAATTCAGCAAATTATAGAATAGCAAATTCAGCCTCGCTGTCCCAAAGCACTAATTAGTTAGGAATCCTGAAGTACGACGAATCCAAGGAGGAAATTAAACTTTGAAAATTAACAAGAACAAGGCCTTAATGTAGTCATGAGGCCCCACATAGTGTGACCTGCAGTGCATCAGCACCGCATAATAATGTTTATAAGCATCATATCAGAGCCTCTCTCTCTCCTGTCGGGTTGTCGAGTGATTCACCCTAGCGGACACTGGCCCTTTCATCTCCCTGGATAGTCCAAGAGGTGCAGGACCTGTGGTACGGACGTATTGAGGCCCTGGTGGTCAAAGAGCTGGTTGAGCTGAGATTCTTTATTGCCAGTTTAAGCTGAAAGAAGGGGCCCCTAAAGGAATCACTGATTATCCACAAGCCCATAGTCCAAGCCAGTGGCTTCAGGTTAGAATAAAGGATGGCTCCTGTCAGCTCTGTGTATCCAATTGGGAGCTGAACATAGACACAAAAAAAGACTAATAGACAATAAATGGATTTTAGTGATGGCTCCCGTTGGTTCAGTTCCCATTACCCCCACAGTGAGTTCAACCAATTTGGGTTAGTTTGAGACCCCAATATGCTACCTTAACAGTGAACGGAGGAATTATGATCACACGCCCACATTCTCACATTGGTGAGCTGGAACTTGTTGCACCTAAGCTAACCAGCTAGCCATTCTTATTAACTGACACTAGGATATTGGTCAAGGTTACACGATACCGGTCTAGAAGCCTGAAAATGATTGATTCCTCTGAGTCAATCAGTAGGTAAAGATGCTCTCGTGAACGCGACTAAGCCCTATGAGCTGGAATTCACAGGTTCAAATTCAGCTCATGCCATTCGCAGATTTTGAAAAAGGGAGCATGTTGTTGGCGCACAATAGGCAGTGATGGGTAAATTGTCAGGGTTTCTCTCTGCTTTCACTAATGAGCGCCTTCCATCAGCCTGTGGGCTTGCAGTACCATAGAGACGGACGTGCCTCTCCTCCAATCGGCGCTGCACCTCTCATGTGGGCTCTGTGGCCTACAGAGTGCTAAAGAGTAGGATGTTAGGACAGGAGCAGGAGGCTAGTTGTTCTTCCTCACCCTCCCCATGTGTGGTCGTAGGCTGAAAATGAGCTGAGAGGCACTGGCACAATTTGGGAATTCCAATTTGGGGAGAAAAGACGAAAATAATTGGTGATTCCAAAGTAGGAATTGTGCACCTCGGTGGACCTTGTGTACGGACAACATGTAACCATTTCTCTGGTTGTCACACATGACTTCACCTATGAGAACCTCTCTGAGGCGAGACAGAAGAAGGCTTTAAATAGCAATTGGCAGGCATTGGACTTTAATTGCAGGGGAACGTCTGTTGGTGTGTTGCCCCCTCAGAAATAAAGGGTTCTGTTGTAAGCTGACCAGTGACAGGAAGGTTGTATGTATGTATATATGTAATTACCACCTACATTTGATCAGGGCCAAAAAATACTATGCATCTCATATCAAAATGTTGATGTAAATCGTCTGCATTGTGATTTACGTATGAATTGCACACTAGAAGTTTAAAGCTAGGTTAAAGTATTTCTAAATATGGCAAGCAGGGAATAAAAACATCACACTTTGTTGCTGCAGATTGCCTATTGGCATTTGAGGGAAGTTAAAAAACCTAGCAGCAGTGAGAGCTGAAGACTTTATCCGGCGGGGCAAATGTACAGCCGCAAGGCATCAATCATAAGACTTCTGCAAAGATCAGAGCAGCGAGGGAAGAAACACGAGCCTATATCTGACTTTGGTTCAGGTGGCCACCTCTGCTTCTGTGGGGGGTCTTCAGGGACCAGCATAGGATCCCCGCTGATCGGCCTCCAGGGAAGGGCTGCAGGGGCTCGCCCGCGGGGCGGCGTCAGGATCGTCGCTGCAGCAAGCGGGCAGCGGAGACCACGCTATGCCCGAACACAGCGGGGTGCGCCAAGCTGGGCTATGACAGCCTGAGATCCAAACTCAGGAGGGGGATCTGCTCCCATTCGCTAGCTGAACTTTGCATCTCAGTGGGGATGCTTCCAGCATCGGTCTCCGTTGGATTCATTAAGTGCTCCTCGCTCACTCCCAGGATAAAAAACAGCTTAGGCCTCAAACCGTGGCAAATTGAGTTGCTTCTAGTTATGGCAGAATAAAAAAAGCTTACTCTTCAGATGATAAATATTTATTTTGAGCCCAGATACTTTTTTGTCTCAGTAGATTCATAGGGAAACAGCATGACTTTATTTTGGTCAGACTTTTAATGAACTACAATGAAAGAAAAGAGTCATTTGATTGCCCAGGCATGAAAGAGGATGCATGATCTTTCTACTGTACATGTACTGACACACATGGGAAACTGAAGATTATATTTTTTTCCCACAATTCGACAATTCGATTTGACATAAGGCACTGGTAGAATTCAGTTTGCTTCTTTTGCTAAGTGGTGCAGTCAAAATGCAAAGGAAGGAGAGTGATCCAAGGACACCCAGCAGGGGGCATTTTGATGAGCCGCAACTAGACACCGGATCCTCTTACAACAGCATACCCCCAAACAAAATCCAGGCATGAACTGAATTCATTTCATATTATGTAGACATTTTTGTCAATGTGATTTAAGGCCATGAGAAACAGTGAACTGGGAAACATGAAGGAAAACCAAGTTTCTAAGTCTGTATCTTTTCATAAAGAAGTGTTGGTTGTACTATTTAAAACTTTCACTGTTAGTCTCTTATCATATACTTATCATATAAGTTCAATCAGGCAAGAACCATTATGGCAACAAACCTAACTGCAGTTTGACTAATGTCCATTCATAGAAGGTTATCCACGCATGTGCCCATTAATACCCTCTCATATTGCCATAGTATGGTCCTTATATCTCCTGCCCATATAACTCTCATTGTCCTCTCCCTTCTCACTTTGAATGATCTTTCTGTTGTGGCATGTCAAAACCCCCTTGTGAATGCATATATCTGTATGGACAATTTGAACAATTACTCACAGCTCTCTCTAAAACCTCTTCAGTTGATCATAATTTAGTGGGCCTCATTATTATCGACACATTGATAGTATTAACCTTCATTGAAATAGAATGTCCTACATATTTTTATATATTTTATACCTTGAATAATGTCTTATGTAATATACCAAATACATTTTATCAGCAGCCGTACAAATTTAAATTAAGTGGATTTAATCGGTTGGTCCGATGATCAAATAGTTCCTCTCTGTATCTCACGCAAGATAAACTCTGAAAATTTGAGCCTTCAGGCTCAGAAATGGCCCCGTTACGCGACAGTTTTCTCAGCCACTCATATTCCCACGTTTAGGAAACATAGAACTCAATCAGCTATGCATGAGTTTTAATACAAGGTCCAAGCCATATATTGTTTAGCCACAAAAGAGCTACATATACCTTCCACAAGTAGACTTTTACTCTAAGTCTTATCTTACCCTCAGAGATTCACAATTGGTTTATCACTTTATTATATTCATTTAAATGCACTGTAGCTGACTTAGTTTGGATCTGGGCGCAGGTGGCCCTTCTGGTCCATTAAACCCATTAACTATGTTCTGAGATGGTCCCTCAAGGCTACATGTAAAAATTAGCAACATGATAAAACAAGACAGCTAAGCTAGAGAAGAACGAAGAAGAAAAGACACTAGTCGCTCGTGAAAAAACATTTGCATGATTTGATAATTACAAATTATGATTTTAAGTTTCTTTTTTTGTAATGATCCATTTAGTTTCATTAGGTTTGAGAAGGAAAAAAAAAAAGACAGGCATTACCAGTTTGAGTGTTTGCTGTGCCTTGAAATAGCCCCAACAGAATTACACTGCCACTGTCAAATTAAATGTTTACTTACCAATGTCAACATGGCAATTTAAAACAGCTCACAGTTTCCTGTCAGAATTAAAGTAAAACTAACTAAGTAAAGCCAAAATAAAAACCTACTAAGGTGACTGTAGTTACTGTTAACAGGAAAATTCTGCATATTTTCTGCATATCATCACCGCTTAGACATTCGCCTCTGGGAATATTTTTAAAATCAGTGTTGCTGCTTTTGTTAGATGGGTCTGTCTACTAGCAATCATAAAATATAGTTTTTTTCTAAGTTGGCCTTGGGGGGAGGAAAAATTGAACAAAAATGAACAAATTGTCCTGACACGAGTCATTGTTGATTCCACTGTTGTAGGGGACAGACTCTAGGGCTGCAGATAAGGCTGTTGGCATGGTGCTGAAGGAGATACCAAGTAAGGCGTCTTCAGAAGGAAAACCCCTCCTCACTGTGACAACCAAGGTGGGAAGACCCTTTGCAACAGTAGAATCGGTGGCAAGGCTTGACACATCCCGTATCCAACCTTCACCCTGGAGCTTCACATTGATTCACATTGTTTGTGTTTTTCTCTACTCCATTATAACCATGCGTCAAAAAACATTGCATGCTGTTTAATTTCATTATCAGCTGCATTATGGGGTCAAAAGTAAAACTTAGAGTTTGTCCCTTTGTATAATTATGTTTTCCATGCATCTTATCACCTCCGTGGAGCCTGAACGCAGGGACACCGAATGACAGTTAATGTGATGTTTCCAGCCACCTAATTAAATAGATGTTGAGGCTGTGCCTTATCTTTGCCGAACACAGTGTCTGCTGTAGCCAGTACCATTGTCGCTTCCGCTTGCTGCTAGTTCATTTCAATTTAAAAATGGGTCAATGATTAAGTCAACATTTTCCATTGACACTGCACGGATCTGCTTTGCCATTTTGAAGGTCCTTGTTCTATAGATGATTGCATCATCGAGGCTATGGCAATGTAACTATTACAGTGAATTGATATTTTAAAATCTAGTCAGCTCAGTTAATCATTGCTGCTTTAAAGAGGGTGGTTGCTGTTTCCCAGGAAGTTTAGAAATAATTTAAATCCCAGGAATCGTACTGTAAGTGCATTATACACCTCATAAGCAGCTGGATTGAGTATCTGTTTATGTCTGCATTACCTGAAATACAATACCCATAATTAAATTAATTCATGGTTATGATTGAGTTATTTTTGGTGTATTTGAGTGTATCCTTCTTTCCTGATAACGAATATCGTCTCTTGTCTGTGTGTCCTTATTTCTGCATGTTCCATTTGCAATGTACATTTTTAACAAATACATTTTTCGTGGTTTTTTTTATTTGCTATAAACAATAATTATTAATATGTCTCATGCTCGCATGTCAATTGTCAATGGATTTGCTTGAATAATTTCTGTGCAGTTGCAAATTTTTAAATTATCTTTATGAAGCCTGGTCACCTTGGCATGCTTCCACTATCCACCCTTCTTCCACCCTGCTTCCACTATCACACTCAGAACCTGCTGTAGAGTTCCATGTAACTGACACTGCCACACACAGGCCTGCATATTTGGCTGCAGTTCTTGTTCCTTGATACACTATGTCCTTATTTTTCAATGCCAGTTTGCTTCTTACTGCTCTGATGTCTTAAATTACTACATTTACTGCCATTGTTAGAGTAGACCTAGCTCATGTTGCAGTTCAGCTTTTTCAGTGGGGAAAACCCCGCTGCAGGTTAAAAGCTATCAAAAGCGATTTAATCGGAATATAAGCATGACATTTTTTTACTAAAATGCAGAAGGAAGTTTAAAACACATACATAGCTGCCATGCGTTGCTACGGCCCTACCTTGGATACAAGAGTGTCCACAATGGGCACAGGGGGGAGCAACAGTTAAATTGAGGGGGCCACCCAAAAGTGACTATTCAAAGCGAACAATGATTGACATCACTAAGAGGCAATGAAAACTGGGGGGGGGGGCATACTGGGTGGCCAATCAGATCACAAGGGGGAGGGGGGGTTTCCCCCATGCAGCCATGGAAGATCAGCGCCTGTTCAGGAGTGGCTGTCAGTTAAGCTTGAATGTTTAATGCTATAAGTCTAATCTTTCCCAACTGTTAATTAATTTTTTTAACTATCATTTTAAGAAATGACAGTAAAAACAAAGGGGCTAAAAATGAGAAGACAGAATTTGTATTTGAAGAAATTATTACATGAAATCTATAATAAGAAAATAAAGATGCAGAAAATTATATTAAATTATGTTTATTTGTTATGATTAATAGCATAATATAGCTTGGTCGACTTTTGTCCTTGCATTACATACAGACATGTTTTTCATGTGCTTTAAGTTTCAAATGTAGCAGAAATTATTTGAGGAATACAAGCAAATGATTTAGATGATAGACACAGACAAAAACAGACTCAGTGATTGGGAATCTGATTATATTATTAATCACAGCAAAAACCGTACATTTCAGCTGAAAGATACTCTTATCGAAGGCAGTATGAGCAAATTGTGCCGTCATTATCATAATTTCTTAAGAATAACAATAAGAATTTCCTGTATGAAACACTGGTGTAAATTAAAACACTAATACCGTGCTTAAATACAAAAAAAAAGATCTATATACTAACCAAAACAGATGACACAACATAATCCCTAGCAAACATCTGGCACTTCTGAAAAAAAAAATGTCAGGCTAACAGGTAACAAACAACT
The DNA here is from genome assembly GCA_025775045.1 of Hiodon tergisus. Taxonomy (NCBI): domain Eukaryota; kingdom Metazoa; phylum Chordata; class Actinopteri; order Hiodontiformes; family Hiodontidae; genus Hiodon; species Hiodon tergisus. Next base: position 7,098 of record JAOVYW010043341.1, read on the forward strand.
CAAGGAAATGAGCTGAGACACAGGCTCAGAGTGTTGTTTAATAAGGTCAGCAGTTACTGAACGACGAGGTCTTGAAAAGTGATGTCAGCTTAGGAACTTCCCAGCATGGAAGGTCAGAATTTATATTTTGAACCTAATACACGCCTCAATGTGTGCCCAGTAGAGAGAGAGAGGAGAAGACCAGAAATGTATTCATAATTCAAGAGGCTGAAAAGTAAAGGTTACGTTCTTGATGAGCTTAGGCTGTCCTGTGGCTTTGGAGAGGTTGAAAAAAAAAGAGACAGATACCAAGGGCTTGAACCATAAGCTGACTATCATGGTTTGTATGGAATGGCCGCATTCACCCGATGTGGAAGAATCTCCATGTAAAGCAGAGCTCATCGTGGATCTTGAAGCCGAAGTTCTTGGCTGTCTTGGTAGTCAACAGGGTGGAGGCTTTCTGCTGGACGGCGTTGAGGTTTTGGCAGCTAAGCACAAAAGCTCTGTCTTGGTATGGTCGAGCTTCAGTGCGTTGCCCTCCAGGAGGCTGTCGCTGCCAAGCATGCTGTGGCGCGTGAGAAGAGCTGCTAATTGAATGGGGGAAGAGAGAAAATGTTGATTGTCACTGGCATTAAAATTATATAATAAACTGAGAATAACTCAAGAGTGTATGAGAAGGGCCTCGTGTACCATGTGTCCGAGAAAAAGGATGTTATCTAATGTGCCATTGATTCCCAGCCTTGTCAGAGTGGACAAGTGGGGATGGTGATCAATGTAACCATATTGATTTAATTGAACATGTAGTGTTTATCTATTTTGGATTGCCTTTCGTTTTAGTTTCAAGATATATTTGTGACTAAGGCCCAAGAAAATGAGAACAAGTAGATGGGCATTAAAAGGTTTACTGGCAGGTACCAAACCTATAGCCACGCTGGTACAAAACCCTGGTACCAAACCAGTTATCATCCAAGTATCAAACTCCATAGTTACCCTGGTACCACACCGTTAGTCACTCTGGGTAACTTTCAGATTAGGGGCCCTCTAATGATAGTAACTGCACAACTGGATGCCTGCATTTAGATTACGTATTAATTTATTTATTTATTTATTTATAGACAAATGTGATAATATATAATGTGATTATATAACTGATCATCAGTCAGAGGCATAGGCATTCAAAATCTACAGCATTAGGCCTATGAAATCCGTTAGCGTTAGCGTCTTTGGGCTAATTATGAACGCATTACCAACCTACCCCATTACATAGCCTTTCTTCTTTTTACCCTCCGCCCTGAAAAGTCCCGTGGGTGTAACTGGTTCAGGGCTCACTTGACAACAACATCTAGGACACCCTTCTTGGAGTCATGCCCGGGTGGTACAATTAACTGAATATTTCCATTACGTCATTTTTGGATTACCCCTGTAGTCCTTGTAAACAAAGTGACTAAGTGTCTCACACAGGGTAGTCGCACAGAGTACAAAGTGCGCAAGTAGGTTGGGCAGCCAAAGGGAACCAAGTGGCTGCAAACAATTGTAAACAAGCCTATTATTTTGTTGTTTGATTCAGGTCTGAGACCTAAATATTGGTGGAAGAACGGAGGATGGTCATGTCTGCACAATTTCCACCAAGCTGCTAATTGAGGAGATCTTTCCATCCCTTTTAACACAGTGATTAGCACCAAAAACATGAAAGTCGTAGATGCTAATGATGTAAATAGATGTTAGGCAGCATCATTATTTAGGGTAGGCCCACTGGAAATTAAATGCTGAGGAGACGTGTGCATACAGGGCCACAGAGGTGGATGTGAAAATCAGAGGGGATGCCTATCAACAAATCTGAATGCAGGCCTTCCCCTCTATTTATTGTTTTAAAAAGGCAGTGCCATGCGCGATCCAGAATATTCTGAACAATTTTAATTAGATGTCTCTAAATATTTGAATACTTTTTAAATTTTATTTTATATAATGTTTAAAGATTAAATACGTTCAATATTTCATAAAGTATAATATTATCACAATATTATTAATAGTACAAATAGTCAAAATAGATACGTAGAGAGACACGTGGTGAATGTTTTTTGAATGCAATTTGCCCCAGTACCCAGTGAAAACTTGTGTCTACTGTGATAAGTGCAATGTGCAAAAGGCTGCTCATCCAAATACAAGGCTAGATTTATATAATTTATGAGTTTTTGAATCAAAATGTCCATTGGAATATAACAATCTGGTCGTATCAAGAGTAGAGCTCAATAATATTTTTCTCGGTCCTGGAGCGTAATTCCAGTCTAAAGGGGCTAAACAGTATTTTTTGAACCCTTTTTAAATGAAAAGAATGTCAGGCCTCCACTGCCAACATTAAAATGGTGCTATTTGAATTACAGATTCTTCAGGAGCAGGAAACTGACCTTAAGGATGATTGATGCGTTAGAAAAAACGGGGGAGAGACTGGGAGAGTATAATGTGTGACAGCATCTGTGTTAAGAGCTGGAGTATTAATTCTTCAAAAGAAAAAAGTTATCATTTCCTTATTGTGCCTGGTGACAAGATCGGGGCATTTGTTATTCGTGATAAGTGCAATGATAAATAGATGGATGGCGTTTGTGGAAGCTTATCTTCAACTCTGTTGCTGCGTGCGCTTCATTGGATTTCGTGACCATCTAAATTGATGGATTATTCCCAGGGAAATGTCCTTAAAAAATGCTGAATAAATGTGACAGCAGACATTATTCACTCCCAGATGCAGACCCTTATAATAATCAGCGGCTTTCCGGAGAAAAGAACTTGGGAGAGAGTGAGAATAAGAGAAATCTGCATTTTCTGTCCTTTACCATACTGTCTTTTGATCCCATTTCTGCACATTGTTCTGTTTTTAAAAGCAAGTGTTTTATATCCTTTCACAGCTTGGAATTAAATGGAATCAGTGCTTGCTTTTTAGAGAAGTCTCTAAAACCAACTAATTATTTCACGTTATTTAAAATAAAAGCTAAAACATTACATCAAAAAACTGTATATGTATAAAAGGAAGCTGAGTTTTTTTCTCTCCAGTGGGTACTTCCTCACACCGCTGAGGGGTGTTGGCTTTCATGAAGTATTGATGTTCAGGTTTGGTAGGTTAGAGCAAAACTCCTGTCCCAGTGTTCCTGAATCTCTCTGTTCTCCGTCCTACCCAGAGATGACATCCTACAACCCCAGAAAAAGCTCTTTGAACAAAATGTTCCTCTGATTAATAAATAAAGAGCTGGGAAATGTAACGGTTTTTTCATCTATGTCCTCAAGAAGTAGTTTTGTCTTGTTCTGTCTTTTTTTAATTAACAGGATGCTAGCCATCCTCTTAATTATTCTCATTAATGTCGGCGATTGCTTTATATTTGTGCCAGAAGTGCAGAATTACTCATATTTTAATTTAAAAACTCCTTTCAGTAAGAACCATATTTTGCTGTAAATTTGGCAGAAATAACTTTTTTTCACGATACGGGTGAATGATATATTAAGAAACCACAGTGGGGCTCTCATTTCCTGCTATAAGGGCTTTATTAAGACACAATGGCTGGTATAATTCTCTCACAAGATAGCGACCCATTCATTGACAATCTTTCTATGGGAGTAATTTTTTACCATCAATTATAACCCAATCCTCTATTTATTGTCTCTTTTTTCTCCTGGCTGGCATTATAAAGACGCTTTACTGCATATATATATATATATCCATGCAATTAAATGAAAAGTATATTCCAAATAAGGACTTTATTTGTTTGAAAATTACAGTGCTAGGCGAACAAAGGAAATTGAGCTATTTCGACACTTTTCCCCAAATACTGTAAAATCTTCGTTAACGGACCAAAGGTAGTTAATGGTTGTGCTGATAAAACTAAAATATAATTTGATATATAAATTAGACACAATAGTAGCACTCGGCCTCCAAGTTTGCACACACTCTATCAACATGGTAAATATGTGTTTTATTATGTCGCTGTAGCATAATTTGTTTTTCAACCATGCCCCATCTTCAAAGTTCCCTGTCTTTTGGTTAAAGTGGTTAGAATGAAAACTTTTTTATTATAGTTTTATGAATTAGCTTTTACAATGCTTTAACTAGAGGTAGATATTCAAATGATTGCAGATATATTAAATCATCAGCTGAGGTCAGCATCCGGTTCTAGGTGCTTGAGTTAGAGAGATATTGTGATTTTGTGTAAATGTACAATTTACTTCTATTAATCTTAAAACACCTGCAGTGGTTCTTTGCAAAAATTAAGAGATGATCTTACGGACAGAATAAAGGAGCTTATACAACACAAAGCTTCCAATGACAGTGTTTCCTTATCTCTCCAGATAAACTAGTTTCAGCACCGGCAGGGTGAAATCAGGTAACAACAGACAAGCTGGCTCTCATACAAAATAAGCTTTGCCCTGCCACCAGAAAATGCTCAAAACGCTAATAAAATGCAATTAGCTGAGTCTTGTCAGCATTCCAGAATGCGGTAAACAGCTAAGAGTCTTCAGGTTCTTCATAGAAATGTCTGCGTGTCAGTCTCATGAATATTCTTTTTGTGTGTTGGAGCTCATTGCCAGCAGCGTGGTAATTATCAGGGGGAATACAATTAAGTAAAATAAAAAAACCTGCCAGCCTTTCAGTGTCAGGTTGTTAGGGTATTCTTTGGGCTACAAATCAGGCCTAAGTGCTGCATGGGATGGTGGGATTTGGTGGCATCCTTTCTTAATGGTGCGTGTCTGCAATATCCAACAGTCACTTTAACAACGTGGGCCAGAACACATCAGTGTTATGGCTTGCTTCAGTGTACAGAGCCCGTCGTTAAAAATGGCCTGCTGTGAAGTTCATATCGAACACATGGCAGATTTCCTTATGACTAGGTGACCTGGTGGTTGGTAATTAACTTTTACTGCCCCCTCATTAACATTGCGGTTCTAAATCAAGCTACAGAGTGCAGCAACGTGGGGACGTTTCCTCGAGATCCGTCAATGGTGCGAGAAAACCATTAGTGCTGAAAAAACTGAGGGCGCAACTGGCCGAGATTTAATGCAGAGGCATAAAGACGCGAGATTAACATACTTTTAAATGGCAGCAGCGTGACACATACACAAGTCTCTGTGTCTCTTGCTAAATAAGCACAAGGAGGATTGGGAAATGGTCAAAACGCTGCAGCAGCTTCCCGAGCAAACATTGTTTACTGAGGTCAGCGTACACACCACCGTCAGCATAATCACCTCAATTTAATTGGCATAATCACCTCAGTTTAAATTTACATTTAAAATTTTAATTCAAAATGAGTAACTTGAAAACTAAGCGAAAAGAAGGAAGTACTCAATCTAGCAGCTGGTTGGTTGGGGGGATTGGGAGTTTAAGCCAACCCTGCAAGAGCAAGGATCAGCACTTCCTGAAATCTTAGTTTAGTAAAAACTTTGGTCACCAGGAATGGAAAGTGTTTCCTAGTACCTCCAGGAAATCTACACTTCAGGAACCCCAACACTTGTTTTATTTTCAAACTAACCAATGGACATGAGACAACATGTTGTTTAGAGGAAATGTTATTATCCTCAGAGGTAATGCACCCTTACAGAACATGGAGGTTGACGACAGCCTTAAATCTGTGAAAAAATAACACAAATGCCACGACAAAAAAGTGGAGGTACAAGGGTCATTCCAGGACACCGACGGTATGCAGGTTCACAAGGTTTTCTGCTTTCATTACAGCTGGTAAGTGAGCAACAAGAGAGCCGCCCCCTACTGAGCCCTTCTATAGATGACTTTCTCTGTGAATCCAAGTGCGAAGGTGCAGCCCGTCTAGTGACCTCCAACACAGCAGGTACCGTTTTCAGCTCTGTAATTACTTCTGAGTTGCTTTTGATCTGCTGTTCTACATTCAACTGCGAATATATCTGCCGAGATGCAGTTTAAAAGTAACAATAGTTTTAGAGATGTATCCCAATTTAATCTTTTTTTCTTTTTTTATTGTTCAGCATTTAAATCTTCCTATTAAAGTTTAAAAATTCATTCACAGGTCAACCAATATAGCTAATAATATATAATATATGTCTGGAAGTGATTATGAAGGATATGTTCATTGCCAACCAAAAAATAATAATAATAAAAATATTCAAGATTATTTAAGAAAGTACAAATATATCATAATTTATCAAAGGTTCTCTAATTATGCATATTTATGGAATAGACCAGTCAAATCTTTTTTGGGCTTTCTTTAATACTATTCAAAATATTAAATATTCTTTAAAACTATTTAAATATTAAATTATGTTAATGTGATTCTTGAGTGAGGGTTGTCTTAACAAGAGACAAGGGATGCCTTAGAGACTATTTCTGAGACCTATTCTTGAGACACAGTTTTCATGTTCACATCCCAGGTGTTTTACTCAAACATCTCAACTCAACATCTGAATGATGGAATATGAGATTGGAATGAACAAAATTCAGATACTTCGCTTCCTTGGGGGAAAAAAGACCAAATTAAAATGTGCTAAGCATTTTGGAAAAATCGTAAAGTAAAATAAAACCTGACACCAAAAGGCAAAAAGTAGAGTTCTGTCTACCCTAATGGAATCTCGCCATCATGTAATATTGTTTGCAGTTAATGTTCCCGGATTAAACCTAATTAGTTTACATAGGCCTTATGTGGCACATTCATCAAAATTACAAATTAGTAACAATTTTTCCAATAAAACATGTTAAAATGAGCTGAGATTAGTGAAGCAATTGAGATTTCAACCTACCTTTTATATCAAATTGATTTAATCAAATAATATATTAAAATATGAATTCATAGGACTGTGTCACTTTATTTTGAAACTGTCAGTTATGCTTTTGAGCGGGAATCCACAATTTACAGGATAACGCTGCCATGACAAATTGTAAATCTAATCAGCCAGGCCAGGAAAATGAAATCACTTAACATAATGGTAGAAGAAAGTCCTGTCATAAAGGTACATAGAAATCTGGAATATGTGCTTCCAATGTCATTTTAATTAATAAATCAGCTTTAAGAAAAGGTAGCATAAAATTTGTAGTTAAAAGTTTGTAATTAAACTTTAATTTTTATTTAAAAATGCAATGCTGTTTAAAAGCGAATGAATTAGTTGATGAGAGACACTGTGTATTATGTTCTGATGACCTGAATTTGAATTGCTTAATTGACCAAGCGAAAAGCCTTCCCAGAGTCAAGTCTTCATGTCAAGTTAATCATCTCTGTTTATGTTAAGACTGTAAGGCTTGTAATCCGAAGGCGGGTGGCACAATGCAACCTTAAATGTGCATTGCAGGGGTTTTTTCAACGTTTAAATACAATTTGAATTGGCAAAAGAGGCATTTTATCCATTGGCCATAAAGGGAGAGTCTGTGCAGTACAAATCACAGAGGCTGGCCTGAAATATGGAACCATGGTGACATATTATATACACTTTTGATATAGGATGTGGGATTTTATGCCATTATATATCATCCCAAAAAGCAGGTGCCCATGTCTTATTGACTCATGGTTCAAACAGATTCTTACAGAAGTCAGAAGGTGTGAAAATCTCCTGTTCCTCTGTTTCTAGTCCTGTCCTCGACATTGGATCTGCTGGACCTCAGTGAACCCTCAGAGAAGAGCAGCAAGGACAAAAAGGGCCCGCTGGCTTTGTGTGGGGAGGGTCCCAAGAGCGCTCCCCATAGGAGGAAGGCAGATGAGTCGGAGCTGATCCGGGTGGACACTGAGCAAAACACCACATGCTCCCGGACACCCGAGAGAGTGTCGCTGGACTCAGGTATTGTGCGGTAGCAGGGGTCATCTCTCCTCTTAAAATCCAATCTGTTTTGACAATGTCTGGATTGTTTGATTATGTTTTCCGTCAGATCTTTGTGTTAGAAATCGGCCGCCATGCCGTGCATCGAAGTGTATTTCTTTGTGAATAGTGAAATCAAAGACAAAAACAGAACAGTAATCCATCAGTAATCAATAAAGGTGATGTGATCCTGCCTAAGACCCTCCTCATTCAGTGTTTGGAGTGACACCGACACAAGGCTTTTAAAAAGACATTTATTTATGTTTGGTTTTATTTTGACATGGCAATAACAATCTGTTTATTTTGTTGCGGACTGCTTTGCTGAGTTTATTCTTATTGAAGGTCTTTTCTTCTGCAGAAGTTAATGTATGGTCATGAATCGTGCATGTTAGGGCAGGAATTCAAGCTTTCAGCAATAAAACAACAGCTCTATTTTCTCTGGGTATGTTGCAGTCAATATTTCTTCTCCCTTGGAGAAATGGGAAGACTTAAACCTCCACGCAGAGAGAAACGGTAGCAGAAAGTGGAAATTAGAGAGAAGGCGTTCGTCAAAAAATTCATCAAGCGATTTCTTTTGGTAAGCAGTTTTGTCTTTTATTTTTTTAAACATATTGATGCCTGCATACGCCACAGTTACGGAATCGATCTGCTCGTGTATCATAGGGTCAAAAATAAAGGCACACGTCTGCATAACACAGATTAAATGTGCAATATTAGCGATTATGTTTCACTAGGTTGTATGTTCAGTAAAATTACTAAAGGCACTTAAGTTCTGTTCATATACTTCAATGGGGTTATATCGTCCACCATTGTGCCGTTACAATGACTATGCCTTGTACCAGTGTGAAATTGGACAAGCTAAACTGAGCTTTGCATGTTTTTATATATATATTTATCTTATATTTATGTCATGTGTAGGGAATTACCCCACAAGGCATGTATCATTAAGTGCTGCAAGAAAACTACAATGTCATCAGCCATTTTTAGGCTATTATTAAAAGCAGGCAGAAAACTTTTTACTTTTTTTTATAATATAGTATAATAATATAGCTAAAATCAAATACTCAGGGCTTATAATTTTATGTAAATAACTAGCACAGAGAGCCCTTTAATTTTTTTTAGCAGGGGAGATATAGGCCTTTTTCTTATTTCTCTCCAAAGGTCCACAGACAACAAAACGCACTCTGAGTCAGCCACAAAAACCTCATTGGAAGTCCATGCCAATGTAGAAGTGGAGGTGCTACCATTTTCTCAGGTAAATTGCTTTGCTTTGGTTTTGGGCCACGGCTCCAGTTGTTCAAAGTTACAAGAGCTGCGGCACAGGAGAGACTATAAAACGTCATGACCATAGCAGTTTTGAAAATATGAATTTATTTAGGATATCCCATTCCCAATGTTAAAAACAATCACCTATTCAACATTCAGTTAAATACATGGATTTAAGAGGGGATATTTTCCTGAAGCGGGGGTGTTAGAGATCGTCTTAGAAGAAAGCTTGAACCGGCCAATAGGGCATCGGTTCTTATCATGCTGAAGTTCACATTCAGTGCAGCTGAGTGCCAGAGACAAAACATGATGTGTCACTCTGCCTTTTGAAGACTTTGTGTGAAGTTTGGAGGCTTAAATGCAACGCAGGTCAAAGGAGTACAATCCCATTACTCTGGCATGAAAAGGCAGAGTTTTGTTTAGTGATTTTTTGCCGCCAATTTTTGATTGTTCGATTGAGGTAACTGTGTGTTTATGAACTGCACGTGTTAATAACAGTTGGAGTAGTAACAGTTTTAGGTTATGAATACAATACTAAACTTACACATAACTAAAACAATTGAAGAATGGAACAGCCCATCCCTGGCATAAATGATTAATATGTTTTTTAAAAAGTTGCCATCTTCAATTAAATCTTACATTAAAAGGGCTATTATAAAGATTGAGTATGGAAGAAGTAATGTTAGAGGTAATTATCTGGCCGACATGAGACCTGACAGGATGGATTAGTCTTCAGAAAGAGACAAGGAAGGAACTATAGTCGAGTTCAGCAGAACTCATCCTCCTGCTTGATACATATATTCCTCAATGCTGAGGAGCATGTTGTTCGTTAATTCTTTAACATCTGGCATTGATTAACCAGCCTGCAGGCTGCGGTGTCTGCAAATGGAATCAAATTTCTTTTTTTTTATTAAACACAATGTGCATATTCACACATTATCCTATCGTGCGCAATTAGTTAGACACACACAAAATTTCAGTTGTCCTCATTTATGTATTTTATATTACATAAAAATGTATTTGAATTCCAAATCTTCATAGCCAGACCGCACATCTTAGCTGTGAGGTTATATCTGCATAGCAATATCTATGATATTTACATAAAATGGCCAGTTACTATACTTACATTCAAGTGTGAGACCTAGCTGACCATTGGAATCTATACTTAAAAAGGTTAAGAAAGGTCAGGCTTTCAGCCGCGGGGATGGAAGCTGCTGATGGAGGCATTACTGCCAGCTGTTCGGTGTCTGTGGCGTGTCGACAAAGACAGGATTTCTCCCCGTAGGGGCTAGATAAATGGCTGATCCGGCATCTCTGTCCATCTCTCTCTCCCTCTCTCTCTCTCTCTCTCACTCTCTCTCCCTCTCCCTATCTCTCTCTCTCTCTCTCTCTCTCTCTCTGTTGGTCTCTCTCTGTTGGCCTTCTGACAGGGCCGCTTAAGCAAAGACCAAAGGTGGGGTAGTGCTCTCCTATCCAGGAACCATTCCCTAGAAGAGGAGTTTGAGCGAGCCAAAGCTGCCGTGGAGGTAGGAGTCATTTTTCATCCCAGTTCTCACCTCATTTGTCAACTGAATGTCTGCGCCGAACATCCATCTTGAAGTCCCCGAGTCCTCATTCCCTGCCCCTGCGGTCTTCTGTACAACGCGACCAGAAACGACAATCGAGGAAGGATTAGCCAGTCCCTTCTGCAGAGTATCAAGTAGCAACTAGAAATGCGATCCACGAGTGGCATAATGACCTCGAAAATTATTTGAAACAATTAGCACAGTTTTCCACGGCATGACAATAGGCGAATAAATTAGGTCAACGATTTCCGTACCAAACGTATCAGTTATCACATGTGGAGTTCCCTTTATAGTAACTGATATGCCGGCTAATTCATCATAAGGCACTGGACCGGCACAAAGGACGCAGCGTTTTTATGCAATTATTCAGGTTCTTGAATTGAGAGACTAAAGAGAATTTTTTTTTAAAAAGAGCTTTCCATTTGAGGTGCCACATCCACCATGTTTCGAGGAACAAATACAGGCCTGTGAAGTCCTGAGTCCTTGAGAATGTCTTTTTTCATTATTTTCAAGATTCGGTCTTAATTTCACCACAACACTATTTTCACTTCATACACTAGACTGAATTACCTGCTGACCTTTCAACCACCCCCACCATGTCTCATATGTCTTCTTCTATTCTTGACTTTTAACCACATGGAGGTACCGCGGCGACGTGGCTGATGGTTTCTGCCCAGGTCACTGTAAAAGAAGCAGGTGTTATTGTGTTACATGTTTTGGGCCGCGTTGTAAGTCACTGTGCACTGGGGCGTCTGGGAACAAAATGAATTATAAAGCAGATACAGGCAGACATCAAAAGAGTGAAAGGGGCATTTGACAGGATCTCTCAGGCCCTTCAGAACCGTCTGATCCATGTGCAGTGTACTGTTGCCAAAGTCGTATATAGGCACTTTCCAAAGGCCGGTAATCCCGATAAGGACTGCTGAGAAATATTCCAAAATGCAGATAGCCAAATGGAAGATCGATTGGTAGCATTACCGTGTGCTTCGACCAGAGATCAAATTGCAGACTACACTCTAAAAGCTTTGTTTCCTTTGAAGGGCCTGTCCATTTGTGACTCTGGGCCTCTCTATTAGGATTCATCCTCACAGGTTATCTGTTCTAAATAACCAGATGGATGCATAGATTTATACAGACGTGGGTGCTTGAGGTTGAGAGATTTGAGAAGCTATTTGTTTTGTGCTTGTGCTTGCTGCCAATCTGTTTCCTCTTTATCATAATTACAAAATGTTGAGAGTTTTAAAATAAAAGAGTAATAAGAATTTCAATTTATAATCATACAAATTAAAAATTACTCTGGTTGTCCTGCATTTAATATGACAATACGACAAGACATGCTACATTAATTGAATTTTAAAATCGGAGATCATGGAATATCTTGTTGGCGTTCAATTTTAATAGACTTAGATAAATAGTAAATGGATAAATGGACCAATGGAAGGGTTGAGAGCTGAATAACAGAGGACAATTCCCAGCAAATGTAGTATAAATATAAAGGCCATTATAGGCATGATGGTGCTCTTTTATACATATCAGGTATCATAGTGTTCCAATCCATACTTCCAAGAGTAAGATATGTATCTAATCTATGGTCAGGATATATGGGTCTTCCGGGATCTAAATTATAGATTGTTCTATTTGTCCCCTTTTCTGTTGCTATTAGTTGCAAACAAATGCTTATCAGTCCTACAACTCTTTAATGATAATCACATTCAAATATTTAGCAGACACAAACAAAGTGAGTTTTAAATTTGTTATGACTGAACATAGTTCTTTTCAAGTTTGCATGTAGCCTATGTGGGTTTTGGTTTCTTTTTTTGGTTTATGAATCATATTGAACCATAGTCCCATAAAAGTTGACATGTTTTCCTCCACTTCATATACCTATGACAGTCATATACTTATGGTAATCATATGCCTATGGCGCATGCAGTGTATAGACAAATGTTTACGATTATGACCAGGAATGAAATATTTTCGCCTCCCTACATAGTGAATGACTATGGTATTGTAACACTGACTGATGCCGCATGTACCAAAAAGACATAAATATGAAATACTTTAGTAAATATTTTTAAATGAGAAAAATGGTCCACCCAAATGGGAGACACAAAAAATACAAAAGAGATTTAGTTTGACTGCAACACAGGGGTACACCTGTGGATTTTCAGCCCACCTTACACGCATGACCATTTGCAGTAGATGGGATCAAAAAACTGAACCGTTATAATGAAGATCTTTTTGTAACTGCACAGCAGTGACTTATTTTGGCGTAGTATTAATGAAAATTAATTTGAATGAAAAATGTCAAGTTTTTGTTTTTTCAATTCCACACTGATAATAACTGTCATTTTCCATTTCCTTACAGTGTAATTCAGGGTAATACAATTGGACAAGTTTTTCATTTAGACAGCAATACCACCATGCACCAGTAAGCACTTGACAATGGAATATTTCACAGTTATTGTATACTCCTAAGATCAGACGCCCGTGGTGAATTCCAGAACTACATAGCTTACGAGATAGTAAAATGTCAATGAGTGCATTTTTGGTCAATGTATTTCCACCTAGGTTGATATGGTTAATTAATGACTGCAAATGTAGACATAAGTGTTTGGTATCTGATTTATTTTTACAACATTCTTAAATATGTAGCGTTATTGTTTTTATTTTAAAATTTCTTTTTATTTAATAAATGTTTTACTTCTCCCAAATTACAAATTACAAAATCAGTTTTACTACAGATCAAGCCTAGCCACTGCTGGCCTAGCCCCTTTTACACAAAAGCAGTCGCTATGAAAGGTTGGATGTTCCTAAGTGCCTGTTCTGATAATGATCTGTGTACAAAAATTAACCATCCATTTTTAAGGTGGTTTGAAAGCTGCGTTGACATGTTTCAGCAGGCAGCAAGCAAACACTGGGTGCATTCACACGTTTTAACGCGCTCACACATATTTACACTTCATCAGAGATTTGGTTACCCGGTGGCTGAAAGGGGGTCTACCTCAAGGCTTTGAAGGAAGTTTACAGTGCCATGAATATTCATTTGCACCTTGAGAATTAAGAGGGCCAATCTGGCCAATTCAATCCAAGTAATCCAAATGATAAAATTTGTGCATTTGAGGTAGCTTCAGTTTTAAGCATAAACCGTGCTGATAACACAATGAGAAAAGTTTAGAAACCACTGCCGATTTAGAAAACAATTTGTAAAATATAACCAGAAATATAACAAAACTGAACAAACATATTTTTCAAGCTAAATTTGTATCTTTGTGCGGCAGAACACTTTCTTCATTTCATCCTGTGGCGGCTGATTTGCACGGTAGAAAATTCATTTGTGTTCCCTTGGTGATGGGTCGTCCCTTGTGACTTGTTGATCTGGTTGTGTGTAGAACTGTCAGAGGGTAGGGCATTACCTGCAATCACCCACTCGCAAATTATAGACTCCACTCAAAGTTTCTGAGGAGCAATTATCCACTGGACTGCAGGTCAAGCTTTACAAAATAACACTAAATTAATAATACTTGAAGGCAGAATCACATCATATTCATAATTAACCATTGTTACAGTTTTTTCTCTCTCCACAATCTGAAGTATGCGGCTATATTTGCCAGAAATTTTGACTGCTGACTCCTAGTTTTTGGGAGAAGGCATTATAAACTAGATTTGACTCTGGCCTGTGGTCTTTGTTGTAAGATTTTTGCAGCCACAGCAGCACAAAGCTGGCACCCATTATTCAGACACCTGGACATGTACCAGGAATATTAGCATATTCGCTCTCTGGAGGTGCTGACAAGTTTCTTCTTTGAGAGGCTGTTTCAATGTGATAACATTAGAAAACATTGGTTCATTGGTCTGCACAGGTTATTCTGAGAACTTTTTGTTAAGCTCCAAACAAAAAAAGAATGACTAAACTAGAGAGTTTACTACGTAAAATACATCCTTAATCATGAAAGTGAAATGACTCACTAATCCAGTTACAGATACTTGCGATGGATCAGCCTTGAGATCTTCAACACATCCTTCTGCTATTAATATTCCCACAAGACTGTTCTTTTCTCAAGGGTTTATTCTTCAAGCGAAGAATGATTTCAAGGCTATTGAAAACATCTTATATCACCTAGTCTAACCCAATTTATTCTCCCATTTACTGAACCTCTTTGCTGAACCATGTCTATTCCTCCACCCACCTCTCAGTCTGACACAGAATTCTGGGACAAGATGCAGGCTGAATGGGAGGAGCTGGCTCGAAGGAACTGGCTGACCGAAAATGAGCAGGCGCTGATCCCGTCTAGTGTCTCACCGCACGAAAAGGTACTTTGTTCTTCAATGATTTTAGCCCTAGAGATGTCTGATTTGAAAGGAATACGTTGTTGGAATAGTAGTCATTCTGATACCTATTTCAAACGTGAATGTTGAGGTAGATGTTGGATGGCATACCCACCCATTTTGTTGGTGACAGGGTTACTACTTTCACACGGATAACCCATACAAAGACTGGCCCAATGCATTTGGAGAGGGGCTACGGAAATCCCGAGAGGGAGACCTGCCCAACGCTGTCCTCCTGCTGGAGGCTGCCATCCTACAGGACCCACAGGACTCAGAGGTAAGAAGAGACAGAGCAACAGATACCTGGAGAGGGGTTGTATAGGAAAACTCATCTACAGACCTTCACTCCTCATCAGACCGCTCTTGGTATTTCCCCAAATGCACACCGACTTGCTCTATTTAGGAATCGTTTACCAATCATCCAGAGAAAGGAACCCTGATGGAGCACAAAATACTGCTGGGCCTGGGCAAGCTATGACACACCGAAAGCTTTTGTTTACTACAAAATAGATGTCCCTACTTTCCCATTTCTCTGTTGAAAAAAGCACATCACATTTGCATCTCGGAAAATACATGGGAATGTGCAGATTTATTAATAAAGATTATCCTTCCTTTGCTACAAATTTTGTTCCAGACTTGTCTCCTCACTATGGGACACCTCAGCGGTATTTTATACATGTCATAAGCTCCTCATCTCTACTCATTTAAGCACAATTCGTTAATAGCAATATGATGTACCACTAATTGAATTTCAATGTCACGACACAAAATAATATCACCAATTTATCAACTCAGAGTGCTCGGTGACTGCTACAGTAATATGTAAAGATGTTAAATTTGTGTGATAAACCCCAGAAAAGGCGTAAAAAAAAGACATTCAAAACAAACAAAAAGTCCATCCTGGACTTCAAAAATAAGATTCTGTGTTTTGTGATTGGTACACTCATAAAATAAAAGGATTAGTTGTTCCCATTATCAATTGACTGACAAAAGAGGTAGAATACCAGGACAGCTTTTTATCTGTAGACCACATCTAATATTAACATACTAACATACTCTTAGCCAAACTTCTCAAGTTTTTAAAATTGATTTAAATGTTGCCTCCTGAGTGCTTGAATGGACACTGTCTTAATGAAAAAACAGGGGCCCCATAAATGCTGTAAGCTTCGGGAATTTTCTGTCTATAAGAGCCAATAAAAAATATCGTGTTCTAGCGTAAGTGTAGTTACATCATTCCCCATGAACCCAATTACACTTCTGCTCTGTCCAATCTGTTCAAAGCATTGCCCTTTCCAATGGTCCTTCCCTTTATTGTAGATATATAGAACCACCATTACCCAGTTTAGAATGCCATCTCACCTTGCTCACAAGAAACTGCAGCACTTCTGGATCAACAATCACTTCCCATGTCATATTATGTTGACCCTTCTCTCTGTCTTTGGTGTCTTATCTGGTCTTTAATAAATTCAGTCGATGTTCCCAAGACATTTGTCTATTTGCCTCCTATGTGGCTGTTGAAGTTGTTACCTCTAACCCTTGGGCTTAGAACTCACCCACGGCTCTTCTCCTTTTACATTGAGTCAAGTGTTACCTCCATACCTAAACCTTATAATGAACCGGGCCGTCGTAAATACCTGCCAATCCTTCACAATTTCAAGAATACTCTGGATGTTCCAGAGCATTGATTGTCCATCCCAACAAAACCCCCCAGCCTTAAAAATGTAGGGCTTGCTCTCCTTCATGGAGAATTTTGCATCAGTAACTAGGAACCGGAGGTTCTTTCTTTCACACATGCAATGTCTCAACCTGTTCCTCACAAATTACACTACTCGCCCTCCATTGGCTAGCTTTTGCAGCTCACCTGAGGTTCCAAACAGTGGCACGGAACTTCCAAACAGCTAAGGCCAAGCTTCTCAATCGCCCCTACATTTCCTCCTAATCCTAATCGGAAACTGTTAGTCTTTGGTATTATCTTCTGTCTGGAGCCACAAATAAGAGCATGATCTCTGCTTTAATCCCTCAATCGAATGACACAGACAGCTGAGTCATCTTTGTGGCTACGTCTATGAATATTGCAACAGTTGTTTTAAACTTCTGCTTTATTAGTATTTTAGATACTAATTTAGAGATAATTTTAGATATTTTAAGTTCCCCTGTACTCCCCAGAGGTGAAATGACCGCTGAGCTTGTACATAAGAGAACTGATGAAACAGCCCTTTTTGGAACACACATCCAAGTCCACAACCCTTTTGTTTTGCATTTAACCCTATTGTCTTCCTAGGCTTGGCAAGTTTTGGGGACCACACAGGCAGAGAATGAAAATGAGCAGGCAGCTATTGTCTCCCTCCAGAGGTAAGTAGCATAATTTTCAATTAATTTCTGCATGTGACGTAAATGTGTTACATTGATTGGCTTACATACAGGAAGGTTCATAGTGACTAAAATTAGATTGTGTTAGATTGCTATTAAGTTTTCTCCTTAAAAAATGCACTAGTGCAAGGTTTCATACAGAAGGTGATAATGGTAGACAATCGATTCTACCTGATTTTAGAGTAATATAAGGTTTAAAAAAATTGATATAGCCATTAGTGTGGAATAAGATAAATACACATTCACAGAGTTTCTGGAGGTGCTATGGTTCAGTGATTTCAATAATTTTTAATTACAAATACACATAACCTTTGTGTTATTGATGGAAGGAAAATAAATGACTAAACACACGTGAACCCTTTGTATGACGCTATCCATCTCAATTAATTTATAAATGTGGTGATTTATTTGGGACCTTGGTGATTTCTGTCAGAATCAAGCTCCATGATGTGAAAAGTAAACAACACCTTTGTACAGAATCACCAGAAAGAGTAACAGGTTTATTTCAGGTTCACAGAGTAGTCAGGTATCTTAAAAATATATTTTTTTAGAATCTTCTAGAAACTAGCAGATAAAGAGGATGGTTTGATCATATAGAACGTTCTGAGTTCAGTCCAGGCAAGTTCATTTACCACTGATGTCATCCAGTAAATTCCCTCCACATTTTGTTCACTTTTTAAAAATCCAACTGTCTTCTTAATCCAGTCTGGTCATGTGAATACTCTAATACAGTTCTTCTTTCAAAATGGAGCACAATTCTTGGAGCACAATTATCCTACGTAAATCTGGATTATATTCTCTATAAAACCAAAATAAAAATAAATTATACTTTCAAGAAAGTTGGGATGTTCAACTAATCTCGCATGTAAATCATTTTTATGTGACCAAAATTGCATTTTGTATTTTATTAATGCCCAGTAATCCATTGTACATACAATAATCTTTATAGAACTAACAGTGACTAAATTTTCAGCGAGTGGTTCAGTACAATGTATTTTAACTGTTGTCCTATTCCACCATCAGACAGAGCTAGTGAAAGCAGAGGCGGCCGAGGTTGACAACCAAAGCATTTATATTGAATTAGAAACCGCTATGTAGCATCGAATGTGTGTTTTACAATTGTTTGGACAATAATACTGTCGTGTCCGCAGTGAGTCCCGAAGGATTTATCGATTTTCTTTGGGATGGTAGTTGGAATGACAGTCCGGACACTCTTTGACCATGTCAAATGGCTTTATTTATTTTTTATTCGGAGCACACAAGCAACCCCTCACTCCTCCACGACTAACTTTTTCTTTTTCTCCCTTTTCTTACTCTACCAGCTCTCTTTTTAACTTTTTTACTCTTTTCACTATCCGCTCTCAACACTCTCCTCTCTGCACTTTCTCCTACTCTCTACGCACACCTCACGGGGGGGGGGGGGGGGGGGGGGGGGGGGGGGGGGGGGGGGGGGGGGGGGGG
>JAOVYW010043352.1:0-25860 GCA_025775045.1 Hiodon tergisus
CACACAGCGCAATCGGAGCTCAAGAGTGAAGGCCGAGCGGAGGCAGTCCATTGTTTACTCCAGGGGTTGCCATGGAATCAGTGTTTACAAGGAGTGCTGTGGTTTTTCGAGAGGTGCTTGAATCGTGCCTTCGGAGGGCTTTCGCAAAACGAAAGATTTTGTGTTCGTGTCTTACATTTCATATGCGGGCTGGGTGTCAGGCAGACGAAAGGAACATTAATAGAACAGCACTTTTTACTGTGCCATGATGCAATAATGTATCTCCCAATGTTTAATTTTTATCACCATCTCTTCCTCTCTCTCTCTTTGTTCCCTTTTTTCTCCATGAAGTTTTAAACATGTGTCTGTTGCTGGGAAGAGCTGCCACAGTGACATGTGGATCTACTTCGCCCTTTGATTCCTGTCAAATGTCTCTTCCCCTGGCCCCAAATATGGGTTGAGCTGGAGTGGGGCCAGCGCACAATGAAAAAGACAAGACAGCGTTAAAAAAAACCCCACGATGGAGTCTGCCTGTTTGCACACATGGAGACAACCCAAGCAGCTGCAATTCCCTGTTCACTTTCAATAGCCCTTTACGCACTTAGGACCACCTAAAGGCACTGACACTGAACTGGCAACTTTCTCTTGGACTAGGCAGAATGTCAGTCATCGCCCAGAACCATGTTACAAGATTTGCTAATTGATGAAAGATGAACCTATGCAGAAATATTGATGGCCTAGAATGAATAATTAATTCATCTGATGAATGAATAATACTGGCATGACTTTATTTAAACTAGTGCGTGTGGTCCAACGCCCAGAACAAGAACAGATCAGCTTCACCACCTTGCAGTCCAGAAGTTAAGGACATCCTTTTTTTTTTTTGCTTTAGCTTACTTCTGTAGTTTGGGGAGTAAGAGAATGCTGCTTTGCACCTGCTGACTGGCTCAGACGGTAAGGGGCATGCCTGCTTGGGGACTGAGCCCTCTGAGCTGGAGTTCCCTTGCTCAAATCCAGCTCATGTCACAAGCCGATTGTGACCGGGAGAGCACACAATTGACAAGACACACGGCCTGGGCTGCTGTGGGATAAATCCGCAAGAATTCACTCGACTCGTCACTAGTGGGGGTCTTCATGGGGGCCTGCGGGTTTGCAGTACCATCAAGTGAGATGTGCCTATCCTCCAACTGGCGCTGGACCTGTCATGTGGGATGTGTGGTCTGCAGTGTAAAAAAGAGACAGGTGACTCGAAGAAATGGAGGAGACCCGTGTGTAATGGAAGTCCTGGTGATGGGCTATCCACGGGGTTTATACCGTCTTTAAACTTCTGTATATCAATCTACATAATAACATATTTTATAATAATGTTTCCTAGCTAATTCAGAGGAAATGTTTTTTTTAATAGCCCAGCGTGGTGTAATATTGTTTATGTGAATGTGATTAGTTTGTCATAAAAAGATATGGGGCTCTTCAAATATTATCTGGGGCTAAAGATTTCAATAATTCAATTCAATAATGTGGCCACTGCTGCCTTCGGGTCAAGGCCACAAAACACCTATCAAACAACGAAAAGTGCAACACAGAAAGTGCACAGTGCAGAGATGATCAGTGAAAAGACAACGGTATAGCTCAGTTATGAACACAAAATTTAAAGTTTGAATTTTTGGCTTCATTGACCATAGAAAAAGTAAATTGCATCCCTCTTCCTTGAACATTAATAGAACACACTTAACGAGGGTTTAATAAGCAGTATCAAGGGAGGCCAGTGCCTTCACTGATGAGTTCCAACCATGCAACATTATTTATTTCCACAGCTAACAAGACAATTATCATAGACTGTCAAAACTGCTAAAACTCTATTTATCTTCCTGAACTTCTGGAGGTTTTGGCATTCAGTGAATGCAGCCTTATTTTCCCCCACCCACACACTTCCTGCCAGTTTGCACTTTAATTAAATGGACAGAAACACATGGATGCAAAAAGAAAACCATCAGGGGCTTTAAAGATGGAAAGACAGAACAGTATCCATTCCACTGCTCCCCAATACCTCCCAAGGGTTTTATGCTGGTTACACCCACAAAGTCTGGTAGAGCAGCGTACTGCGCCTATTAGAGCCTGTCACTTCTTTCTGAGGGTGTTGGTCCAACGATGCATTGTTTCTTTAATTTCCTTTTTTGAGCTCTAATTAGTCTTTGAGAAGTGTGCTAGTTATAGAATTGCATGGAAAAAACAGGAATGGGGTTAGTCTAGGAAGTGGGATCTCTCTCTTTTAAAGACATTGATATAAATGGTACTCCGACCTTGGTCAAAATACAAAAGCCCCACGATATATTATCACTTTATACTCCCAAAATACAAATCTAGGCTGTTTACATTCCCTTCCAGGAGAAAAGGGAGGCTTCATCTCCTGCCAAAGCACACAGCTTAAGTTGGAGGCTTTATAGAACTGAAGTATGCGGTCATTGGCAGGGTTGCACAGATGTGTGAAATAGTAGGCATCCCCAAGAATGCTTTATGGAGTCTTTCACAATCCTAAAGATCACCACAAGACACAAAATGAAGAAAGCCCCCCTCTCACCAGGAATGCTGCTACAGAGCATATGCCATAGAGTTGAAATAGCTTTTATGTTCACAGATACAAATTGCGCAAAAGTAATTATCATATTGTCAAAACAATAGTATGTGGTTTAATGTTTTAAGGTTGATAAACTAGGAATCTGGTTTCTCTCTTGACTTCTCATTGATTTACTTAAAAGAACAATGTACCTTAAAGTGGTGATTATTATCACTCTTCTTGTGACTAAATCACAAGTTTACTTCCAAGCTAGAGCTCCTTTGGTTTTGCGAGGAAACATTTACGTGTAAGATGATACACACGATGAATAAAAAAAAGTCAAAGCTGTGACCTTGATAGCTATCATTCTGTATTGACCCCAGTACCTTGACCCCTTGCTTGACCCCTTGCTTGACCCCTTTGTGGCCCACATTAGGGGCAGACACATTTCCCTGCTGCAGAAGATTCAATACAGTGCGCTGTCCACACTGGTTTGGATTATTTCCCTCTCTCTCCATACCGTCCGTGCCCACTTGCATAAATAGAAGCGACACTCTGTATGCTGGAAACCTGTTATAGGAACTGAAACAGTCAGAATAAAGCAGCGGCTGTATAATTGCTTAAATTAAACCGGCGAAGAGAATATCATCTATGCAAATAAATAATAAAACAGCTGCCGAAACAGAAGGGGAAGCAAACTTCAGTTCTCCAGCACCCCAAGCCAAGGTTTTAGAGTGACCTTTCATTTATCAACTGGCGGTAACCTAGATAACCAATGAGGTGATTTCCTTTCAGAATAATGACTTCAATCATCCAATTAAGAGGCGAGGCGGAACAAAAACTAAAAGTGGCTCCCAAAGACACCTGGATCTTACCATTTAGTCGTTTACCCCAAATCTCATGCAGTTCACAGAAAAAAACTGACACATTGAATTTGTGTTATTTCTGTGCATTTCTATGCACGGCTTCTAATTTTGCACAACAGACACCTATGTGCAAGGACACTGTCGTTGTGGCATCTCTCAGTGAAATTCATCTGGAAATTGGCAGACTAAACATTTTAATCAAGAGAAGATTTCTGTAGAAAAGGGGACCATTCTGCAAGCCGTGGAGAATTAAGCTTTCTGCATGCCAGAATGATTTAGTGTTTACTCAAATTAATCACAGACCAGGAAGAATTTTGGCCATATTTGAACTCACCAATATTATTTTGTACTGAATTCTTCGGGGTGGCCTTTGAAGATGAACATCTCTTGAACCAACATTTACACAACACAAATTAATAGCAGGTATTCAACTGCATGTCACTCACTCTCGAGGCCTGTGTTATTTGTTAGTGGCCAGAGAATTCCTTGTAACCAGCATAAAAAATAAACAGCAAAAGTAAATGTGAATAAAAGTACTGGCTCTATTCAATCAAAACATCTGCCCCTACTTCCAGTATAGGCTGCAGTGTAGCAGAAAGCACGAGAGTCGTGCATTTACATTAACTTGAAAACGAAGGGGAGCCTTTGAAACTTTGTTGCGCAGAGAAGACAGCGTTTCTCAAGGTTTCTGTTTTATCTATGAAACCAGCAAAAAAAACCCCACATCCAACAAGTAGGGCTTTGTTCTCTTAATGTCAGCTGAACTCGCACTTTCTCTAACAAAATCACTCATGCAATAATAATGACGTGGGCAGGGATTAAATAGCATTCGTCTGCCAGTCATTTCTACCAACATTAACTGGTCTTCAAAGGGTACAAAAAAGTTAGTAGCTCATTTTTAGATTTTAACTTCCTGAACTTAACTTTGGTTGGATGGGCAACACAATAGCAATGCAAAGATTAATATGACAAGTGTTCTCTGTTGCAGCTTGTAATTGATAGATTGAGTTGGGTTTCAATCCATAACAATCAATTGGGTGGGGGGAGGGGTCAATCAAGACAGCCACTGAAAAGTAAAAAAAAAAGCAAAATATGTGTAAAAATGTGAACTGAAAGGTTGAAAAACTGTGAGCTTGTCACAGAAAAGTGCAGACGTATGCTTTCGGTGTACAACTAAAGTAACAAACAATGTACAGAGCTTTTCATCCCATGGTTTCTCTTCTGTGCCTCCGTGATGCCACATGGCGTGGATCGGGTGACATGTGATGTGTTGACTGGGGGCTACTTTGTAACAGTGACGTGGCACCCCTTTGGAGACTGGCCTGACCCGTAACCAGGATACCGGGAGGAATGCTCTCCTACCACCCATCATTGATGAAAGAGGGCCAAAGTTCTGAATGCTAAAGTGATGCAGGGCCCCTTAGAGCACTCTCTGTCAGCCAGCCATTGTGATGGGTAAATAATTATGAGCGCTTTAATTAATTCCATTATGGAATGCCAGCGAGTGACGGGAAATTACGGCGACTGAATGATTTATTCATCCAGCTCACACAGAAATTTGGCCTCTTGTGCACATAATGAGGTCCACTGATTTTCCATGAAACACTGCTCAAAAGATGGGAGAAGGAATGTTTCCCATCTCTGTAAAACTTTATACCACCCTGTTGAAGGGTAACTAACTGAATACCTTCTTAAAATTCCCTGAGCTTTTCTTAGCATAAGTCTAGCTGCAGTTGATTTTAGTCAATTTGCCTTATTAAGTAAAAAAAAGGGCCTGAAAATTGTCAGTAAAAAAGTTGTTGATCCTCCTCCAGTTGTACGGACGGTACCTATTTCTTGTGTGATAACTGGTTTCCATGGAAACCGGTGCCTCCTGTTCAGATAGTGGTGTCCAAAGGGAGAATAAATAAATAAGAATTTTTTTAAATGGGAAAAAATCTGCTCCAGGGAGACAATTCTGTGAGGAGCAGGGTAATTAAGGCCTTTAGGAATGTAAGGAATAGAGATAGGATGCGTAGAAATGCCTGGTTGTTGCCAGAAAACAAAGTTGTCTGGAGACAAATATGCTACAGTGCAGCATAAATTTGTTTAAAATGTTATACTGATGTGGAATTTAAGCCCAATTTTTCTATGTTGCACTTGGGTAATTCATTAAGAGTTGATTGTAGTGTGTTTATTTTAATAGAATTACTTTTTTGTGGAATAATTGTTTGAGATGAAACTCCTTTAAGACCTTTAACTTAAAGGGTGCAGAGTTTATAATTTCCTCTCAAATGTGCCCATTGGTTTCAGGAAAAGATAATTATAAGTGAATGTAAAATTACTGAATCCTGAGTACCTCAATATTACTTATTTTGTAAGTTTAATGTTTGTTAAGGAAATTGTTTGGTTGAAAATCGATTCATCCGACAGTTTATGTTATATCATATTTATTTCTCTCAGGCACCACAAGCCATCTCTTGAAAAGTCGGCCCCTGAGCTGCCTAGATTTAAGTTAACAAGCTGTATCTTTGTGCCTAGGAAGAAGATTTCACCACTAATCTGCAATAAGTTAATGCATGGGAACCGTTAACTACAACAGACCGTCCTATTTAAACGTCCTAGCTTCTAAATAACTAGGTGCAAAGGATTTTGAAACTGAAACCAATTCGTTAATGCAGTAGGAAATATTGTGAATTAAATATAAGATCAACAATAGTATTTAATTTTCAAAATATTTTGTGTTGTTATTCTCAGGTCATTGTATTCACGCTGCACAATCTTTGAGGTTAATCTACTGTTTAGTGCAATGCACACTTAGTTATTTGCTTGTAGTGGGGCAAAACTGTATATGGTCAGTTGAATATTAACAACATAACATAAAATATGCCATAGCATAACTTAACGTGTTTGCCAGTAGTGTTATTTTTTTATCCTCTTATTCTTAACCTAATTAAGCCATATGTTAAATTAAGAACTATTTGTTATATGGTATATATTTATGGTTTAATCCTTTTAGCAGGACTGTTAATGATTTTTCAACTTTTGTGTAGTACAGGACTGATTCATAAGCATTAATGTGCTTAGGGATGCACAAATTAGCCAAGCAAACAGACGTCTGGAAGCCCTCCAAGTAGAATCTGCCCATCTGATTTACTATGGCAAGACAAAAAGTGCACATTCTGTAACTCTGGGCCCAATTTGTTCTGAATTACTAATTTCCAATAGGGGCACAAATAGCTATTCATCTACATCCATTCATGTGGGGAACCTGAAGGAATAGTGGTCCTCGAGGTCATCCTAAAAGTTTCCAACACCTTCACATTCTCACAACATTTCTGTAACACTCACATGACGTTACACTAACACCAGAAGAATATTATAAGAATATTAAGGTGAGAAGTCAATATTTTGAAGGTTTAAACTAAGCACACTGGGCCTACTCTTCTTTGTACACTTAGTATGGCAAGACAGAAATTGTTCATAGTCCACAGACAAAATCCTAGGAGACAGGATACATTTGGTCTACTGCAGCAAGGCAATTCACACAGGAAATTTACCTCATCTACGTTTTAGAGGTTATTTTGACTTCCCATCCCTAAGTGGATTTGTTCAATATAAGAATACATACATCACTGACTAGAGCTTCTATCCACTTCTAGCGACTATTGCTAACAGACCACAAGCAAGCATTTTGCCATATATAGTGCCTTGCAAAAGTATTCAGCTCCATGGCGTTTTTCATGTTTTGTTGCATTACAACCTGTAATTCTATTTGAATTTTATGTAATAGACATACACAAAATAGTCCAAATTTGAGACCTCACCCGAGAACACCATCCCCACAGTGAAGCACAGTGGTGGCATTATCATGCTGTGGGGACATTTTTCACCGGCAGGGACTGGGAAACTGGTCAGAATTGAAGGAACGATGGATGGAGGGAAATTCTTGAGGGAAACGGTTATGCACGCTCAAGTTTTCTTATTTCTTATCAAGTATAAATATCTTATCAATATCTATCTAAATTCCAGGTAATTAGGCAACAAAATATAAAAAATCCCAAGGGGGGGGGGGGGTGAATACTTTCGCATGGCACTTTAAGAACAAAACAGGACGTTTTGGCAGGCGTGATGTGTGATGTGAACTGATGAGAGCTCAACAGCCGAAACATTGTACTTCAGTTCTTTGGTCTATTCAGCATGAAACTGACCTCCATGTCCTCAAAGTCGATCACGCTGATGGAGCTGAATACCCAGATTTTCTGTCTGCCTAGCTATTTTTTTTTCCAAGACATTTCTGGGAAAAAGCACATTAATCTTTAGGCCAAACGCAAACCAAAGCTAAAAAACAAAAAACTGCACTATCCTCCTACATCGAAGCTGCACAGTCACGTTAACGGTTTGATTACGGTAATTATTTCGCTAGCAAATTACCTTACATACAAAAATGTCACTGAACAAGGGCAACTTGTTTATACTACATTGACCCCCGCTGTAGAGTATGCCCTGTTAAATTCATTAAAATAATATTCAGAATTCCAATATTAAATGAAGTGAAATGATTTACCTGTATCCCCGCTCAATCGCATGAGGATGCAGTCACAAAGACCACTCAGCTGAGCGTGTGTAGTACACTCAGCACCCAACACTGCACCCAGGAAAATAAATCAATGCATTTCAAATGTTTTAAATTATTAGCACTGCTGCAACAATTTTTTCAACAAAAAAAAAACTACTTTAATGCTTATAAATATACACATATATTTTATCTCATGGGGCACGACAGGTTATATGCAGCATTTCATATTTTTATTTGAATTAACATTCAGTCCATCAATGTTACCTTACTGTCGAAAAAAATGTTGAAAAATGTCCTACAACAGTTTTTTTTTTTTTTACGGTAAAAAACAGGATAAGGGGCAAGAACAATAAAAAATATCCTTTAAAAATAAGAAAAAAGCAATACTGGAACAGCATACATGAGTATGAAGATAGAACCTACCGAGGAAGGTGGAGATATGGGGAGGGGAAAGATCCGGAAGGATAAACCGGCTGACGCAATAGAAGACTAAGGGTGGCGTTAGACAAAGATATTTACACGTAATTAAAGTTGCACGCGACAACTGTGCGTAGCCAGTGTGCATGCAATTTTACTGTTAAATGGTGCAATTTGTGCGTAGTTTAAAATGTGGCACGTCATTACGTTCTTTTATATATATATATATATATACACACATATAGATATATATAAAACGTTCCCTAATATTTTTTTAGATTTTTAAATATTTTTTAAAGCTTTGTTTAAAAAGAAATTTGTTTGGTGGTTCCTAAAATAACAATTATTATTATTATTTTTTTTAAGTTAGTGGTTAGTGGTTTGATATGAGAATGAGGACAAGGCAGGACAGAATGAGTACTAATAGAAATAACACATACTCTTAATTGAGACTATATAAATAGGAATCCATATTAAAGTTTGTTGTATATAGTTTGCTTGGTTTGTATGTGGTGGTTAATGGCACTAGCAAGCTGTCTGGATATAAAAATTTGTTGGCCTACAAAATAATGTTTTTTTTTCCTTTCTGGTTAGTATGAAACGGTCACATGACCAGTAACTGTTCATTTGGAAGTAGAAGCAACTTCACCTTTGTGCAATGAGTCGCGACCAGACTGCAAGTGAGTTGCATACAAAACGCAGTAGGTGTCACGCCGTCTGGTTGTGGGCGATAAAAGTTCAGTGTAAAAAGCTTTGTGTAGAGCCACCCTAAAAGCATGTTCTGAAGCTTCTCCAGTCATTGAGTCGTTGTGATGGGATGGGATGGGATGGGATGGAAATAAGGGTGAGGGGTGAGGCGGAGCTAACATGTCAGTCACCCTGAGGGGCGGGTTAAGAGCTGGTGCTCCAAATGTGGCGTGTGTGGTTCAGATGGCAAAGTCGTTGTGAGCGACAGGGCTGAAGGCAGCGCTCCTGAACATGTCCATGCAGTTCACCAAGACGAGCGTGCCCGTCAGGTGCTTCCAGCGCTTAGTGATGGGGCTCTTCATCTTGTCCAAACCCATGTGCAGCTCATGGATCACGTCCCTGTAGCTGTCCCCGATCTGAGCTGCCCACGTCAGCAGGAAATCGTAAGCTGGCTTCCACATGGCCTGCAATAGAACAGAAAGCAAAGAGTGGTGAATGGAAATTAATCTTATTCAACATAAAATTCATGTTTAATATATGATGTGGATCAATACGCTAATACCAACACTAAGTATTGTTTTCACCACAACAGAGCCAATAGAAGCATAGCGTTGCTAAAGACTGAATATGAGCTATATGAGACAATGTTCACCCAGACACCCAAGTGTTAACCTAACTATTAACCAGAGCCAATAGCATTTCCGTAAAGTGTGTTTATGAGGATGTCCCAGCCTGTCCTGTGGAATCCGAGACCCTCCTCACCTCACTGTCCAATACCCCGTTCTTGTCCCTGTGCGGTGCCTCGTAAGAGTCCATCTGGTGCTTGGACACTTTGGCCAGCTTCTCGGCCAACTCCCTCCAGCGGGTGGCCACCTCCACGGCTGTGGTCAGCAGCGCAAAGTCCATGATGAGCCTCGCCACCAGTCCTTGGCAGTCCATCTTCAGCAGAGCCTGCGTGGGGTGGTGGGGCAAAGGAAACCATGTTTTCCGGAGACTGCTAAGCATACTCGTCAGCCGAAGCATCAAGCCGCGAAGATGAACACCACAAAATAACATACTGAAACCTGAACTCAAAATGAATGACTACATCTAAAAGCTCCATGCAAAATTGAAAACAATGAAAACATCACAGATGCCAGGGGGACTTCAGACATCGCTAAAGACCCATTCCCTCTAACAATATTTGGTTCCAATAAACTTCTGAAAGACTCTATTGGGATTGTGCGCACTGAACCCTGCTAGACACACTCATTCCATTCCTTATTGAATCCTGTTGGACAGAGAACAAAGGGCAGCAAGCTACAAACACAGCTAATAATACAGCGACATGAAGATTTAAAAAAAATTCCAAGCACATGCAATCGTTAGGTTCGTTTTTTCCAGGATAAATAAGATGCTCAGAGGTCAGGTTCCACGTGAGTTTTAGTTTTCTGAGACCTGTTGACACTTCCCATCCCCACCCTCGACACCGCTCTTTGGATTCCCCCGGCGTGCGTACAAAAAGAAGCGTGCACACACACACACACACACGCTGACGGCTTGGAACAGCAGAAGCTACAAGATCTCCTTCCACCCTGAGTGAGGGGCCCTGTTGTGAACTGGAATGTGCCGAATAACAGGACAGCCTAGAGAAGACAAGAAGCAGTACTTCTTACTTCAGGAAATGTTTTATCCCAACTTTATTTCAAGAATCGGTGCACATAGATGGCTGAAGTAGGCTCATTTTGGTGGGACCCACCTCTTCCATCGCCAGTTGTTTAGATTAGCCAGGCATTTGTCTTTTTGGCATGCCTAACTAAGGCCCCAACAACAAATCTCTAAGCGAGTCCTCCCACATTGTGTCCAGATTCCAAAATATAATACATTTGTGTGGGGCCCCAACAGGAAACCCAAGAAATGCCAAGACCTCATGCCGGGGGAAGGTGGGTGGAACATCATCCAGCATCCACCATCTTTTTTTCTTTTCTTTTTTACCAAGGGTGTAGCGTGTGCGGTGCGGTTCTAAAACTTTCGGAAAAAAAAGTTTCGAAATCATTTAAAGATACCTTTAAAACATTAGATAACGTATCATCAGTCAATGTGAAATTTAGAGACATCTGTAAACAATTTAAAGATGAGTTTTTGGTGATCTGAACCTGAACACTGCCACAGCACATTATTACCACAATGAGAGCCTGATTATATATTTCTAATTGAACCATCATCATGTAATTAGGCCGGAACAAAAACAAAACAAAATATATATATATAAAATATAATAAAACCATTAAGCCCATAGGTTACTTGCTTCAATTGACTGTAGGCTAATGACAGTATAACAAACAAAAAAACAAAACAAACAAGGTTAGCCTAAACTCGGGTCTAACACAACAATGCGAAAATAAAAATATATAGTCACAATGAAAACTATATCAGAAATGAAAACACATACAATTGCATGCAAACACATCCCACGGCACGTGCCGAAAAACCTAATTTGCCGGGGTGACGCCGTCCCGCTTGAGCAGAGTCAGGACTCACGTCCTGAGGAACGGCAGCGCCCAGTTGACACATCCTGATTTTCGCTATTTCAGTGATGTTTCAATTATACTGAGTGACCCGGGGAAAAAAAAAAAAACCCACACAGAGCACCCAAGGCAAAGCTTGTGCCGAGATTGGACCGAGGGGTGGTGTTTGGGGCGGTGCGTTGAAGTCCAAATGTCAGTCACGAATCAAACGCTTGAGCACATTACAGACAGACATTACCGGTTGGGCATTCACGGGGATATCGGTCTGTGTTGTATAGAGTACCCCAAGGGTCAGTAATATCACAGACTCCCGCCAGCCATACCACAGACTCCTTTTGACCATGATGTGTTTAATGAAAAGTTTGTTGATCACTCAATTTTCCATGCGCTGACATTGGTTAGTACGTGCCAGTGTGAAAGCAAATAGTGCACCTTATCTTTGGAAGATGGATTGCCTAAAAATATCTTTGTTTTACCCCTAAAGCTAGAAGCTTTCCTTTAATCACATGCCGATCTATTTATCTTCTTGTGGGATAGTGACTCTGTAATGAACTCTGCTAGCTGCAATTTATTACCAGAAATTCAGAAGTTTAGAAATGTGGTATCAAATATCTGGGTGTAAATCAAAGCCCT
This sequence comes from Hiodon tergisus, assembly GCA_025775045.1. Classification (NCBI taxonomy): domain Eukaryota; kingdom Metazoa; phylum Chordata; class Actinopteri; order Hiodontiformes; family Hiodontidae; genus Hiodon; species Hiodon tergisus. The sequence continues at coordinate 12,202 of JAOVYW010043352.1, forward strand.
ATTGTTGGGAGTCAGATGAAAGGATCGCTGCACTTCTCACAGGTAATAATTAATATTTTAGGAATTGATTTTTTAATACATGACTTATGTACATTGGCAACCTGCATATATAAAGATGAGTTTTTACATAACAAATGTAAAAAACGGTATTGACGGTCTAACCTTACATATGAACCAACGGTGACACAAAATTCAAGTCTAGAGGAGAAAACATAGCTTAAGGATTCCTAGCAGTCTGAATTTTAAATCCACCGATCCTTAAAACGCTTTTTTATATCATGTTTGCCCAGAAATTCTGAAAGGTTCAAATGAAGGGCATGTCTGTATTTTGAAAGCCTTTTACTGTTCATTTATATATTTTTGAAACTTTTATATCAGTGGCCTTCCAAGTGTGGGATTCCCTTATGGGGATTTAAATGCCACACACAGTGTAACAAGTGCTCAGAACTGCATATTGCCTCCACATCAGTCCTTCGCCTGTCAAATCAAGTGGAAACCCCGGGCCGACCGATTCAGCTGTGGTGACAGCTACGGTAATATCTCATCTAACCAACAGCCTCTCCTTATTAATCTGAATGCATCATCCCGAAAGCAGCGTTTTTCTCCATCAGGGTCCAGCTAAGCCAGCGAATAAGAATTTAAGATCAGTATGGCGAGGAGCACTTCAAGTGATTTGACCCCAGCGCTGGCACATTTGATCTCCATCTCTCCTCCAGTGCAGGAAAGCAGGACACAGATCTGGGATCAGCACCTGGGCTGTCAGATTTAGACAGTCAGCCAATTGAAGGTTTTCATCAAAAGCGCTTATGAAACGGCCTTTCCGGGTGAATGGTTCCATATTCACTGTTCATGCCCCCACAATGAAAAATTTGAATGGAAAACAAGAGGGGATGGGAGACAGACTCATGAAAAAACAACAAAGTGCAGATGTGAGTAATGACCCATAATTGCTGTAATGGGCCCCTAGCTTGTTGAAAACAGTCCTCCAAAAACAGTTCCTCAGCATAGGTTAGAATACACACTACTAGAGGAACCCAGCTGCAAATAATTCACAGAGAAAGGATACAATACTGTCGTTAGGCAAGGTGGAAGTTCAAAGAAATATTACTGTCAGAGTAAAACACAATACACCATGATTTTCCCACATTTGCCAAAATCTTGTAGGATAAATAGCCATTAAGTCAAACTCATAGACTTCTGAAAATGATGCATTACATTTTACAGTACATAATATGTAAGAGACAGAGAGAAATATAGTTCCAGACCTAACAATGGCAAAACGCCTGTTTTGTTTAGCCGTTTTCGTCCAAAACTAGGGTGTGCCTTTCCCAGCCAACAATGTAAAGAAAACATTCTCCACTCAGGGCTTGGCCTGCTTCATATTCTTCAACACGGAGTCACCAACATCTCAAGACCCCTAGTCTTTGGTGCATCCATTGCATTGTTTAGGTCATGTGTGCGCACATGTTTTTACACAAGTGTTGTGAGCATGTGTGTAAACGGGGGTAGGGGGAGATCAAGTGTGCGAGTGTGAATCTAATTACAACCTCCCTCCCTTTCGGGGACTGTGAGGCAGCTCGGGTTCAGTAATCTCGCTCCCGCAGTTTATCTCTGAAACGGAACCAAACGTTCCAAGCGCCGTTCAAGTCGGTGGCCAGGCCCGCGTGTGACTGCTTTAATGAGTTCCTAGCGCTGACTCAGCCTGCCCTTTAACACTCAGAGAGGAATAAAAACTGAGTGAGCATGCAGCGGGACCGGCCCGCATCATGAGTAAACCCTGCACCTACTCACACCTACAGCCCGGGCTCATTCATGGGACACTTGTCTTTGGCGACACAGAGTTCAAAAGCGCCAGTAATTTGCATTTGGATTAACATAGATCACCCTAAGGTCTGAAACTCTGGGCACCAATTTAAATCCAATGATTAGCATCTCCTAATTCCATAATTGACTTTGAAAATGACAAACCAAAAAGTTGTTCAATTACTCAACTTCTGAGTGGAGGATCCCGCGACTTTGACGTTAAACTGATGGCCGCCATTCAAAGTCTGTGTTCTTTCCTCCTGGCTCCGTCTTTGTCATTGTTAGCTAGGTGTGCGTGTGTGTCTCAGAGTGGATCGGAACGGTGTAGCTTCTGCTAAAATGTTCATTGCAGGATGCTAAATCCACATCAGCCTTGGTGTAATTGTATTGTTGCTTTTGATTCTGGAACTTTAGACCCAAATGAGCCACTTTTAAAAAAATATATTTTTTATTGTCGTTTGCAAAACAATGCAGTTATTCAAAGTTATTCTTAGCATTATTATTGTAGCATTTGACACTCTCAACCATGTTAGTCCCAGAAACTTGCATTCTATATGGTACCATTCATGGCTGGTTCAGTCTTACCTCTCTGGCCAATTTCAGGCTGTTGCCTTGGGCTTTATTAAGTCTGGCATAGTATCTGTCACGCAGGGTCTCCCAAACTGTTCTCTTCTGGGATTTCTTATTTCTTATACTCCAGTTTATCACTACACTAGGCTTTAGGATTTCACTTTTTGCAGGCAATACACAGATTAATGTTCCCATTAAATCAGGTAAAAGGTCCGCCAAGCCCTTTTAATAAAATATTTACATAAAGAGCATGGATAAATCACAGCTTTGCATTTTGAAAGCGAGTTCTCATGTGAGGTGGACGGTTACCTGCGTAATGTTGCTTTCTATCGTGCTGCTTCGAGACTGTGGAATGAATTGCCCAATTTCCCTGGACATTTTTGAGGTGAAACTGAAAAGGAATCCTGTTACATCCTGTTTCTTTGACATATTAATTTCTGCTGAAAATTCTTGCCTTTCAAACTCAAATGTGTACATATACTTTCTATGTTTTTTCTTATTTTCCTTCTGCCATTCGGTATGTGCCTAAGGTATGTATGAGAAAGGCATGTCATTTATTACAATTAATATTTGTATTATTACGATCCTGTGCCCTGTGGTGGACTGGCATCATATCATTGGTGTTCCTAGCCTTTCACCCTATACCCTGAATTGAATGATTATTTAAGAAAATAAACAAATTAATAGTGTGTATCAAACACACATAGTCCACCTTGGGAGTAGAATGGTTGAGGTCACAGTCCACTGTAATGTTTTGAGTAGTATTCTCCAATTCATGGCTACCTCTTAATCAAAATAATGTATTCCTGCTAACTTTCAGTCAGACCACGCCTCCAGAGAGCGTCAGAACCATTCCTCTACAAAGACTCTGTTGGAGCCGGCTAGAACAAGAGTTATGGATTCTCAAACCAGCACAAACTCCGCGAGTGATAGACACACTTCAGCAAACGAACGCAGTTTCCCTCACTGGTCAGTCAGCAGTATTTTAAGCACTTCATACAAAAACAAGAAAACAGTCTGGTGTCATTTCATCACAATTAATGTGAAGACAAAATTAGCTTTAACAACTACCTACGGTTCTCACCCCACACCCCGACGGCTATGGTTCACAGACTTATTCGAAAGGCAACAACATGTGCACTTGGTGAAAACATATTAAAACATGAAAACAATGTATAATACAGATTGAGCAAGAGCCGTCTCTTGCTGCGGCTTAAAACTCCATCTTATTTCATGTCTTTTCCCCCCCCAGCACCAGTATACTTTTATATCTATAAATGTTTTCAAGTGGTGTTTACGACCACAAACAAATTATAGCTTTTGCACTTAAACCCCAGAAGCCCTTACTACCGGGTAATGGCCTCAGGAGTAGACGAAAACAAATAAAACAAACATAAAAGGACACTTTCTAAAACAATAATTTTCTTTCTTTCGAACGTCTGATAATGATATGAGATCAAAGATAAGTGGTGTGCAGTCAGCCCCAGCTAAACCCTTCTGAGAAAGGTTGGCTTCTCAAAAAAGGAGCAATAAAATAACCTTTAACATTATTATTAAGAATAGAAATATTGAAAACATCAGTAAAAATTAAACAAATATTATGTTTTGGTGGTGAAACGAATAACTCAATGACTGACCAATCAAAAGGCTCCTGAAAAGTTTTATGTTTTTTTTTTTTAATCAATCAAATTTTGCCTAATGTTACATAATGGTGGAAAGCCTGATGATTAAGGCAGGCTGGGTTGTCATTTAATTTGACAATGTATTATTTTTTGTTAGATTTTAGGAGTACACTTTACATTTTAGGAGTAAGATATGTAGGCCTGGTAGTTGCAAAACGTGCAACAGAATGTTCAGTCTGGGGCAAAGTCATGTCAAGCTGGGGCTAGAAGGGTTACCCCAAATTGCACCGCACAACACTGACAAAGATAAATAACGTAACCAAAGCAATGATCCAAATGCAACTTCAAGTCGACAAACAGTAAACAAGAATGATTTGTACGATTCTAAGCAACCTGTCCAATGATCGAAACCATTTTCTTAAATGTCCCATTATGTTTAGGCAGAAAATATAGCAAGAAAAGTACGTTTTGATCCCCTTCTCCCATTCTTATAGTACGCAAAACCGCAAGTAAGTGCCTCTAGTGGCGCCGGGAAGCGCTGCGCTCTCTACTATCACCAGGCACCCCTTCCCCTTTTACAAAGTTACAAAACCGCACCTCGCAACTCTTAAGTTTACGAAACGGAGCACTGAGAGATTGAGTGGTTTGGTTCGGTCCACCGTGTCTTATAGTTCAGCTTTAACAGTGCTCAGTGAAGACTGCAGAGCAGTGGCACTTCAATTCATTGGTTAGATTATATTTTAAACAGTATTCATGGCACGTTCTCCCTCTTCCATGGCAATATCAAGCTAAACAACGTAGCCCTGAACAGATGAGGGAAATCAGTGGTCGGTTGTGGGATCCCACCTACCGCCTGTTTTTCACAGAAGCTGGTAAGGAGGAATATAGAGCTGTCGACATTACCAATACAACAAATGGAGAGCGTTTTGGCTTCACTGCCTAATGCAACGTAGGCCACTATTACTTACCAATTAACCAAAATTACCAAAATTTCTGACTGTGAGAACCACAAGACTGTATGCATTGTGGCTGTACTGTGGGACAACTTCATGGGTTTCTCTTCAGAGGAAGGATTTACATTCAGCAGAAAACTTAACAAGAGAAACTGAAACACATTTTAATTTATGCATGCTCCATGCGTCCCTTATCCAAAGCGACTTACAAATGGAGGTTTGGCCTAAATGTATCGCAGTGCTTCTACCAGTGACCCATCATCCCGATCCCCACTACAGCACTTATTAACTGCACTCAACAGAATTAGCCAACTGGACCGTACCTTTAAAGCAGTGCTTGGCAGATAAGGGGCCGGTGTAGTAATTATAAACTGCCGAGCTTCAAAGGCATGGCTAAGTAAAAGTGAGGCAGAAACGTCAGCACTTACGGTCAGGACCTCAGCTTCAAAGGCATGGCTAAGTAAAAGTGAGGCAGCAATGTCAGCACTTACGGTCAGGAGCTCAGCTTCAAAGGCATGGCTAAGTAAAAGTGAGGCAGAAATGTCAGCACTTACGGTCATGAGCTCCTTCTGAAAGGACTTCCTTTCCTTGCTTTCCGAATTATTGCAGTCCTCCTTCAGCTTCTCCAGCACAGAAGCCACCCTCTCTGGCTCACTGTCCAGCTCCGCCCGGCAGAAATAGGTAAGAGGCAGATTGATGTAGCCAAGTGCGTCAGCAAACGCCCTCCAGCTTCCGATGTTCTCCATCATTAGCGTCCTCACTGAGGCATAGATGTAGGTAAGGAACTTGCTGGGCCTCAGAATTTGTTCCAGTAATATGGTGGTGGTGAGGTCTGGCCCGCTGAAATACAACGGCTTTACCTTGCCCGCAATCAGAATGTTTTTTGCATGGACAAGCCCGGTTTTACCCTGATAATACCCAATATACCACTCTTTGGTCCACAGTTGTCCTTTGAGTTTAATTTTATCTTCACTTAGCAGTGCAATCATGTCCCCCTTTTTGTATTCCAAGAGGTAAGGGTTCTTTGTTTGCCTTATGACAGTTTTCAGCAATTTGCCAAATTTCAAGTTGGTAACAGTTCGCTCTTGAAATACTGGGTATTTGGTAGTGATAGCCAGAGGAGATAGAATGATCTTACTAACTTCCTTCTTCTTTAGGAACCTCCTCTGGCCTGCTGTCCGCACCCCTGTTTTGGGAGGCGGCTGTGGGGTTTGTACACAGAACTGTGCCAGGATACAATCCAAGTCGTCTTTTACTTGGATCCGCAGGGTGAAGTCTGAGATCTCTTCGGCATTACGTGAGGTGATCAAGAATATGATCCGGCTCACCTTGCCCAGCTTAACCTGAAAGCCCCGGACAACCCGGGCCTGTTCGTTCACCTTCACTTCGTAGTTTGACATGTTAGAGTAGATCCCTACCTGAAGGTCCTGTGGCTTACTCAGGACAAACTGGTGCTTCCCCCACAGTTGCAGAGCCACTGGAGGGGCAGTCTGAGCCTGCCTCCCCACTTCACTCACTAGCAGCGTCTTCGGGGCGCAGTCGTGCCCAAAAATAGCCACGACGGTCTTGAAGGAGGGGTGGATGTGCTTGGGCCCATAGACACCCAGAGTGACTCTCTTTACCACGTGATCCCAAACAATAGAGTTGGGAGAGATATTTTGGGCCTGTGCCACCACAGCAACGTACATGCAGGGCTCAAGATTATCCAGGCGGACCTGGACCGTGTCTCCATACGTGTACACATGGGAAATAGGGGCATAGGGTCCCTCCTTGCAATCGCTTCGGACACAAATCACCTCCGCTGTCTGACGACTCTCTTTCTTCACCACTACAGACACTTTCATCTCCAGTGTAATGAACGTCTTAACCTCCAAGTTGCTTAGCTTGATCTCCACCACTGGGCTCACTGTGGTGCATTTGTCTGTGTTGAGCTCCAAGGGAGGATCCAGCAGGGCTTTAATGGAGATTTGCTGTGTATCTCCAGGAGCCACGTGGCCCTCAGGGACATGAATACTAATGCTGGTGTCTGGCAGCTGGACGGCCCCACCTGAGCTATCCAGCTTGCACACAATGTTAGTCTCCACTGGCTGGGTCTGGCCCCAGCCGGGGTTCTGCCCGAGGGAGTCCAGGTCATGGCAGGACCTTGCTAGTTTCCTGTGGTTAAGCCATGCAGTCCTGAAGTCCTCTCTGCTCTGAAACTGTTCGGGGGCAGGAGACTTTAAACCAGTGAAAAAACCAGAACCAACTGCCGGTACATTGGACTGAGCTTGCAGTATAGACAGCTCTGACATACTGTAGGATCGCTTGCTCCTGAAAAATGGATTGTCTCTGTGGAAGGTCTGGGCAACATCCATGTTGGGCTTTGCTGCACTCGAGTCAAAGATATTGGTGCTGTAGCCGCTGGTGGCTATTGTGTCATTACTGCTGTTGGAGTTTGGAAGAGAAGGTGCCGGTGTATCAAAGAGCAGAAAATCTACTGTATTTCGCAAGACCTTCTCATTGCTGTTCTGGTCCAGAATCCCTTGAGGGGCCCCTGTGAGAAAAGGGTTAGTGGAGGTACGACTGGTGAAAGGGTTGCCATTGCTTGAAAAGTTGGGCCTTAGGATTACTCCCTTCCAGTCCCCGAGGAGGTCAAGCTCCTTCGCCCCCTCATCAGAGCAGTACCCCAAGCTTTCAGACATCCCACTATCACAGAGAGAAGAGTTCCTGTAGTTGACTGGTTGAACGTATGCTGCGGGTATGTAGCCCATTTCTGTGTTATTGTGGGCATACCACCATTCTCCCCCTCCCGACGTGTCCAGCACGAAGAGGTGATCCCCCTTCGAGAATTTCAAGGTGGTGAAGTTGGACGGGCAGTAATCCTTGATGGCAACAACTTCTCGTGCAGTCCCAAAGGATGATGAAGTGTCCAGTCTCAAGGTACTGGGAGAAGGCACTGCAAACGTGAAAAAAGAAACAAATAATTATAAACACCATGTTCATGAAAAATCAGACTATTCATTGAAAAAAATGTAAAAAGCCCAGATCCCACTGTGCTGATATTGTCAGACCTTTGACATCTGTGAGGTTGGCCCCAGACACACCCTCGCTGAAGTCAATAAGAGTTCCCTCAGACTTGCAGCGAGGGAGCACGTTGTTATTGTTCGTTACTCGAATTCGGTGGGCTGCCATTTCGGTTCTTTTCCCTAGTCAGGCTACTGTTCCAGTTCCATTGCACCAGTCATTGGTGGTCTTCCATTCTATCTGAAGAAACAAAAGCACATTCTCAGTAATGCAACAAAGCTAGGTCTGCCAGTTTCATTACAGAGGCTTGACGCAGTCCTCAAAGCCCACCAATGCGCACCATGCAACATGTTCATGAAAACAATTAAGGCAAAACATTAACACCAAACAAGAAAGACAGGTTCTGCTTATTTTTATGAAGCCTGTATTAAACATTTAAAATTAAGAACGTGATTCTCTATGACAAGCAACAACAAGTCTATTACATCTAAAGACTGGCTGAATGCTAACAGCGTGTTGATTCTTGCTCAGCCTTTTCCAGTTACTTTCCAGAAACCTGTTTTATCAAACTGGGCATTTACCATAACTTGTCGATGACAATTAAGGGTCTCAATCCGCTCCGCATTACAACGCATTACATGTCATTGCCGTTGTATGACCAAAATATGCTTTTCACTAGAATAGCCAGGTGAAATACAAGAAATAAAAATGTGATTTGAGCCATAGCACTGATGGCAGCAATCTGAATATTTTTGTAATTCCAACAACGTATTTTGTGACTGTTAATTGATTGTTGCTGTCAACCCGCCAATGACTGGTTCTGAAATGCTAAACATCTTTTGTTACCTCTGTTCTATGAAAGACATTCATATTGCATTCCCTAATATGCACCTCATCGGAATAGGTATTTTAAAAATTCCAGATTGTATCATTGCAGATACAGAAAAGGTACAATGGCCTTGGCCTGTGAAGATTGAATTTCTTTTCAATGATGTTTAATTCCTGCTTTTCACAGATTTATTTCAGACAAAAATACCTAAAGCAAATATCCAAGGTATTTCTTTTTCCTTTGAATTGTAACATACAAGAATGCACATCAAGAATTCCCCAACTATTTGCATATCCCCTGTAGTATTATATCTAACCGTAATCCCCATACTATAGCAAAGAAGTTTTTATTTTGATTTTATTTTATAGAGACTTCAGTAATAGGCATCAACCTTTGTATCCTGACTGGCTTTGTTTTAAAACACCAGGGAGCTTTTTTTTGCTGAGGAGAAACTATGGTTGCTGCATAAAATCAAGATGTCTCCAGTAAAACATTTAAAACATTTAACCAAGGATATTGAGTGAAATCTAAACTGAGGTTATTTATATCTTCACATCTATAACTGTTCCATCTGTCGCCCCAATTTAGCAGGGGTGGCTCTCCACAGAAACGGACAAAGTGGATTCCGGACACTGCTCAATATGGGAGCATTTCTAGTATATATAGTGTATATATACACACACACACACACACACACACACACACACATATATACATATATAGTCTCATGCAGGCAACAGACAGGCTTGCTTCAAAGTGTCATTACTGGGTTTTTCCAACATGTCATAAAGACAATGATCAAAAAGTAAAAAGCCATTAACGCCTTTTTGCTTACTAGAGTCTACTTTCCCCAGGCGAGTTTCGCAAGGCAGTGCCAAGCAAACTTGCTTCTTTAGGGCGTTTGCAAACCGTGTGATCACCGGCCTGGGATAAGAACCACATCAGAAGAACTAACGAAACAGTGAGAGAACGTTCTGTGGAGATGTTTAATCATACTTCTGCAGCCAATGCAGCTAATGATTATGAGATTATGTTGCGCGTCTTGGTATCAGGACACTTTCACGGATAGTGTGTTTGCAGGTTAACCCCCCACGAATTGCCAGCAGGCTTGTGTGCACATTTTTTTTGTCCTGGTATTGGCCAAGAGCGTAAAGAAACTACTGACTGTGTAATGGTACATCATTTTCAAACTACTTTAGAATACTTTTATTATTTTTTTGTCTATTGTTAAGCATGAGGTAAGCTTTTCTATTGTGCATCGCAGTTGAAGGAACCTTGGAAATGTGTATTTAATTCAATGGTTTATTCACTTTACTTAAACATGAAATACTACGAAATGAGTCCCCACAGCGTGGGAATGTTCTTTTCCCGAAAGATACACACCCTAACAGCATAATGCAATGTGAAACGATTAGAAATGCTTCACAGTTCTAGGTTTCGGATGTGTCATGCTGATGATATGATACAATATTAGTTAAAATCCAGTTAGCACACAATCTAAAGTACTGAATTACATAATTACTACATCATCATCATCGCATGACAATTTTAGAGATTGTGCTATTATTCACCATACATTTCAAAGCCCCGTCTATCTTATGGCATCAGCAATGACCCAAATGTTTGCTTGTATGACTCCTTTTGTGTTTGCAATATGAAATCTGTATCTGTCTACAGTTCGTACTTGTCAGTCTAAATTGTTTCTTGGTTTGCTTGAGCCTTTTCTGCATTTAAACCTGCATTTAAAACAGGGCTCTGTTCTATTCGGTCCCTTTATATTGCATAAATTATACAACTGTCGATATCAAATTGAAATAGGTTCTGAAATAGGAACTCTACTTAAAAATATGGCAATATCAACCGCTAGAAAAACTGATATCCACTTTTATCAAGTTGTGATATATAGCCATTTCTAGCTAGCTAGTCTGTCGTTGATTTGCATTGCAGGAGTAATTGCACTTTCCTGAGTATTTAACATAGGTCAGATCTTGAGTGAGCTCTCAGAAGTGAAAACAGCACAATCTACACTTGCACACCTGTTGCCTAAAGTGCAAAGCGCTTCACAATTCCACTGGTGAGAAGTCAATTGACCGGCGTGCTGGGTTATATTGTTCTGTCAGGCGTGAGGAATTGTCACCTGCTTTAAAGTTCAATGCCAGCCTTCATTGTCGGGAAATGGGAGAAGCCCCCAGGCGCTCTAAGTCAGAATGTATCCACCAAACCCAATTGCAATGGTTGTTAAGATTCCTCCCGTCCACCCCACAAAGCAATAAAACTGCAGGGCTGTGGTTCAAGCCCATATCACTTTACTTCTCGATAAACAACTCCTCTAAAATGTACTAAAAGTTGGAATGAGATACTGGAGATCAGACCACTTGTTATCACGTTGCAGCTGGAAACTTCCCAGACCATTTCAGGGATCTACTTCCAGCTTGTCAGCTAGTGCCTGTCCTATGTAATGGCTGGATTCAACTGACGTCAAAGGGATGACTTTGAATTTAATTTCCACCATTCTATTAACTTGCTATTTAGTTTGGACTGGTACCAAGAATATACATACCAAATTTGGTGTCAATCGAAGTTACGGTGTAAGAAAAATCTTTTTGAAGTTATATATATATATATATATATGAAAATGTTAAATGTTGACAGAATTTTCAGAGGAGGCTGCCGTAAGACACTTGGTTTGGTGACTCTAGGTAAAAAATTTACGCATATTTGCCAAATTTAGTTTTGCATAAACAGTATAGGCTTTATTCACGTTCAAATAACTATTTTTTTCTTCAAAGCAGCGTTGCTAGGACCCCTAACAACAATGAATCTGAGCCAGTGATTAAGCTGACCAATTGTTATATATAAAAATATATAAAAGCTCATTTGAGAACTATATCCACAACATATCACAACAGTTTAAATTCGATTAAATTTTACACTGCCAAAATTCGCTTGCGACCTAAGACATTGATTTTTCGTTTGCCCACAGTTTCTTTTCCTCTAACAAAGGAAACCCTCGAGCAGAAATGACTGAAATGATTGGCAGCTTAATTTAGCAATCACCAACTGCCACCAAGGAATCCCAATCCTACATTACTTTTCTGAGCCTTCCGTTAGAATCGATGTCCAGGGGAATCAAGGAGACAACAATGTGAAAGATGTGAAAGCAGGAGAGGAGAGAGTGATAATACTACTGCACGGAAAACAACACTAGCAGAACAGGTCATGATAACTTTAATTACGGAGGAGTCCATTTGTCAGTGGGTCCGATAATCCCCACACAAATGGACAATGTCACTACCCCACTCATTTAAGAACATGCCTGGAACTGCCAAACACAAACTACACAGTCTTTCTCCAGTTAAATTTCTACTTCACTGAAACCTTAATACCATGCACCAGTGGGTTTCTCTGAGCACTTGTCACAAAGACTGGACATGTGATCTCAAACACAGCCGGCCAAGCAAATGAGGAAAGAGTGTCTCAGATCACCAACATGCATTATCAACAATGACACAGCATTGCAAATGATTGGAGTGCCTTTCCTAATGGCTCCTTCGGTTTATGCCAAGCCTGCTGCTATGAGCACGTGGGCAGTTCCCACGGTTACGAGCTAGCGCGAGAAAAAGTATCTCAAAAAACCCTGTTGAATAAAAAAAAAAGTGCTGCTCTTTACCTCAGTAATTAGCTCCTCAAAAAAAGTGAAGGTATTTTAAGTAGATAGAAGCAAAACACACATAAAATTAAACGAAACGGCAAATGTAGTGTTCTGTTAATGAAATGGGACGTGGAATCAAATTTTTGCCCAAATCATGAGATTAAAAAGAATAATTAGGTCACATTATTAGGCCCCATTATTCCATTATACAAGCGAGCGAGACGGTGTGGGAGAGAAGGCTGGCCACTTATCTGGGATCAGAATGTCTACATCAGTGAGCATGCCCAGAGCCTGAGGGTGTGTCAGAATCTGAGAAACGTTCTGCAGAGTATACAAACTGAGGAAACCAGTATCAATAGTTTGTCTGAATTAGTAAACACTAGACAATGTATTTTTGGATAATGATTCAAACGGTCAAAATGCCGTTAACTTTTCTATTCTCTGGTATGGGGGTAGGAGATTTTTTTTCTGTCATTTTGAAAAGAAATATAAATGCCCATTAATGCTGGCATTAATTGATTATCCAAGTATTTGGAGGCATTTAGCTGCAATGCTTTGTTGTGTGATTATTACTCATAATCTTATTAAAGGATCACACTGATAAAAGTGAGCTGCCTGACAAACGATTCAATAATGGAATAGAATATACCGTTTACTGTCCGCAGAATTCACTGACACAAATTGCAACCTGGGCAAGTGAAGACACGTTCATACACGCCAACACAGGCAACTCCTTTGAATATCAAGGGATTCCTTCAACCAAAATTAATTATTCAGCAGGATATTTCAACGGTCTTCATACGTGACACTTGTTATTGCAAATTCCCCAGTGGAATGAGGGGGGGATAGCCCAAAATTCCGGAACACTCATGATCACTAACATCTGGCCCTGCGTCACTGAAAATTGAAAGCAGAAATCCGCGAGTCAGCACCGACAACATTTCCAAGTTTGACCCATACAGTATTTTCTAAATCCATATGCCCAATTCTAGCTTCAACGACACATTTTGACCTCTTTGGTGCCCACGGTACGAGCTGTGGTACTTCTTTGATTACAATTAACAATGTTTTCAATATTTGTGATGTGGAATTTTTAAATATCCCAACGAAATATTGAGACCACGTCAGTTGGATTCTGGGACCTTGGAGAGAGAGAGAGAGAGGGAGAGAGAGAGAGAGAGAGAGAGAGAGAGAGAGACAGAGAGAGAGAGAGAGAGAGAGAGAGAG